>JAXIVD010005435.1:15000-22500 GCA_036785275.1 Cancer borealis
AAGTAACCAAGAAATTTTGAGGTCTGATGCGGTAAATTTTCAAAGAGAGCTCGAAGTATAGCCCTAAGGCGTCTGAGAAAATAAGCATCTTTTACGCTAACGTAAGGAGTATTATTCCGAAACTAAATCAGTTGATAATACATGCGACCGCCGAAAACCCAAAAATTATTGTGTTAACGTAATTGTGGATAAATACACGCGACAAACATCAAATTGCGGAAGTGTCATTAAATGGTTATAATGTATTCGAGAAATGTCGTACACATAAAAATAATATGGAGGTATTTTATTATATGGAAAAAATTATATGAAGGACGTTAAGATCAATAAATTAAATGTGGATGTATATGACACTCTCTATGTTGAAACTATATCCTCGGCGTAGTATACAGACCTCCGAAATTAAGCGAAGAAAATGTTAGAATTCGTTATGATTAAATTTGATCTGTCATTAAAGATAAAAATGCAGTAATTTGCGGAGATTTTAACAACCCCTCAGTAAACTGGTCAACTTTAATGGCCGATCGAGAAGGAACCAGATTATTAGAACTAACAAAGGAGTACAAAGGAGTACAAAGGAAGAACAGACAGCAACAGTCCTCCTGGACCTAACGAGGCTGTCTGTTTAGCTACACTACTACAATAATATCTACTTGATAGTGACAAAAGGACAACAAACTGGAAGGTTCCTCCCCACCCACTCCTCCTTCCAGCCGAAGCTGGCCAGAAGAGGAAGTGATACCATGTGGTATGAAAAAACAACCATGGAATTTGTATAGGAAAGTGAGATAAACAAGGAGTAATCTCTCCCCCCCCAAAAAAAAAAAAATAAATAAATAAATTACGCAGTAGTGAAATATTCGACTTGGCGAACGGATGATAAGTGCTTATCGAGTTTTTTCTTAAATGATTCAATTGTAATACTGTTAACTATTTGTGCTGGGAGAGAATTCCAAACATATACGATTCTATTGAAGAAAATGTGCTTCGTTTCATTCGATCTAAAACGCTTACCAATGATCTTAAAGCCATTGTTACGGGTGGTGCTTATGAGATTGGAAGTTACATAGTCGTTTATATTCATATTGTCAGAACCATGGAAAATTTTAAATACCTCAATTAGGTCCCCTCGTATCCTACGTTTGGATAAACTGAATAAGTTCAGCTCCTTTAGTCGTTCTTTGTAAGACTTGTTTCGCTATCTTGGGATCATTTTAGTATTTCTTCTTTATATTCTCTCCAGCTTATTAATTTATTTTCTATAGTATGTTGACCAAAATTGAATGTAATATTCTAGATGAGGAGGTACGAGTGCATTATATAGTGTAAGGAAATCTTTTTCAACTTTATACTCAAAAGTTCTACCGGTGAAGCCGACCAGTTTGTTCGAGTTTTTTACAACGTCTAAACAATGTCTATCTGGTTTGAGGTCGTTACTAATAGTTACCCCTAAGTCTTTTTCATGGTTAACCTTGAAAAGTTCACAGCCATTCATTGTATATTTAGTGAATTGATTATTGCTACCGATATGCAAAACTTTACATTTATCTACATTAAATTTCATTTGCCATTTGTTTGACCAACTGACTAACGTGTCGAGGTTTGATTACTTTACTCTAGATTTTCGTATCGTCGGCAAATTTTGATATCCTACAGGTGAGGCCTCCATCAATATCACTGACATAAATTAGGAAAAAGATGGGACCAATTACTGAGCCCTGTGGCACACCGCTTTTAACGTCTTGCCAGTTAGATGATTTACCGTTTATGACACGCGTTGCCATCTTTCGGAAAGCCAGTCTTCAACCCATTTAAGAATTTTCCCGGATATGCCGTGTGATTCTAATTTTTTTTGATAACCGTTTATGGGGAACTTTGTCAAATGCTTTTTGAAAGTCGAGATAAATTATATCAACCGCTTTTGTCTCGTCATAAATGTTGAATACATCGTTATAAAAGTCACGGAGATTCGTTAAGCAAGACTGTTTGTTGCGGAAACCATGTAGAGAATTATTAATCATGCTATTTTTTCTAGGAAAGTCACTAGTTTATCGCGCATTATAGTTTCCATTAATTTACCAACTAAGGATGTGAGGCTGAATGGTCTGTAGTTAATCGGTAGTGTTTTATGTCCTTGCTGTTGTATAGGGGTAACATTTGCTAGTTTCCAAATGTTGAGAGTTTTTCCAGAATTTAAAGATTTATTGAATAGTATTGCAAGAGGTTTGCTGATTTGATATGTTGCCTCTTTTAAGACTCTTGGTGCAATACAATCAGGACCAGGAGTTTTATTTTCTTTAATTTTATCAAGTGCCTTAGTTACAGCATCCTCAGTAAGTTGACAATCGCTTAAAGGAATTAAGTTAGGTTTAACTGGGGTTACTTCCTGGATTTCATCGGTGTCTTCAACAATAAAAATGGATGCAAAATAATAATTTAGTAATTCGGCAATTTCTGATGCTGTATTCATTTCCTTACCGTTTTCTAGGTGGAGTGGATCAATATTAGTTGTGATAACCTTTTTACTACGTACGTAGGTGTAGAATTCCTTGGGGTTTGATTTTGTTTTATTTGCAAGATATATTTCGAGATCTTTTTTACTTCGTCTAATCATCTTCTCTGTTTCGCGTCCTAGTCTTTCGTATTCTATTTAATCGTTTTCATTTTGTGATATTAAATATTTATCATGTGCGCGCTTTTTAAGTAATAAGCCTGCCTCAATCTGGCTATTCCACCATTTTGGTTTATTAATAGTTCTAGTTTTACGTGAACGTCTCCTACAAACGGGAATGCATAACTTAACGGCTCCATTTAAGATGTTATAATTTTATTTTTCACGATTTACTTACATCGTTTCGTTTTCTACTATGCTCCAATCAGTATCTGCTAAAAGCTCTCTCAATTTTTCAAAGTTACCTTTGCGATACATGAAGATAAATTCTTCGCTTACGTTATCTTTGTAAACTTCGAGATTTATGTTAAAAGAGACAATTTTATGGTCACTGGTGCTGAATTCAGGGCCCGTTACTTACTAGACCGTCGTTTGTTGAAAATACAAGGTCTAGTATATTATCACCTGTCGTGGGTTTGCTTACGTGCTGACTTAAGCTACTCTCTGACAAATTATTATATAACTCGTGACCCATATGAGATTTAAAAGAATTTCCCCATGAAGTTACAGGAAGATTAAAGTCTCCAAAAATTACGCTTTCAAATGAATTACTTACCTCGATTATCTGATCGAATAATTTTCTATCGCTATTATTATTATATGCTGGTGGTCTATAAATGAGTCCAATAATAATTTTCTTAGAACGTGTTTTAAGTCGTAAAAATATTACATCTACGTTATCTATTTTTTCAGTTTGCAAGACTGTAGGGTTAAGACAGGGTTTCACGTTAAAAAGAACACCTCCACCTTTTTTATTTTGTCGTTCGCAACTGAATATTGAATAGCTTGGCAAATTATATTCAGCTAAAAAGTCTCTATTTTCTGTGTAAATCCAAGATTCCGATACTGCAATAATGTGAAAATCTTCAGATGTTGCAAGTGCTTCTAAATCTGAGAACTTATTTCTTGAAGCTGCGCGCGTTAAACATGCAAATTTTTAGGCAATTGTTGACGTTAATTTTTTTTATACATTGTGTTATTTATGGAGCTGAGGATGAGGCTTTTCTATATCAAATAGTTCAGACACCTACTCGAGGAAATAATATCTTAGATCTAATATTCACGAATGACAGCGATATTATTCACAATTGTGAAGTAGGCGAACCTCTGGGGAACAGCGATCACAACATCGTTAGAACCAAATTAAACCTTCAAATTATAACGAAAGAAACTATGTTATTGCTACCTAACTATAGTAAGACAGATTTTGCGAACATAAGAAGGGAAATAGAATCAGTAAACTGGAATCAATGCTTAGATAATGTTTGCATAGACGAAACTTATAAGACGTTCATAGCAAATCTCAAATCGATAGTTAACGAAAACATTCCACATAAGCCACGAAGAATTAATATATGTCAACCAGTATGGATAACTAACAGCTTACAAAAAATTATAGCAGAAAAGAGAAAGGCTTATAAAAATATCAAATTATCACAGTTATCCTCAGATTTCAACAGTTACGTTGATCTTAAAAGAACGTGTGAAAAAGAGATAAATGAAAAAAAGCGCTAGTATGAAGTAAAGATATCTCACGAAGCAAAGAAAAATTCCAAATTGTTCTATAGTTATATACGAAACCATAAAACCCTAAGAAATAATATAAGCCCACTAGTACATAATGATAATAAACTAATTAGCTATGACAAAGATAGGGACTCCATACTTAATTCAACGTTCAGTAGCGTCTTTACTGAGGAAGGTAAAGCAGATATACCTACCCCGTCGAAAATATTTCAATACCATGATGAAGAAAAGCTCATCATAACCGAAATTCAAGCACAAGAGGTTCGTAAATATCTACAAAAGATTGATCCAAATAAGGCCGTTGGTCCTGATGAAATTTCACCACGGCTACTTAAAGAATGTTGTGCGCAGCCAAAAACTCCTATAACAAGTTTATTCAATAATTCATTAACACAAACTAGAGTACCTCATGCATGGAAAGGAGCAAACATAACTAACCCCCATCTTTAAGAAGGGAGAAAAGAAACAAGCTACTAACTATCGACCGATTAGTCTAATGTCAGTGTTAATTAAATTTTTTGAAAAGATCATCAAGGATAGTTGAGTTCTTCGAAAAAAATTAATTAATAACAGAAAATCAACACGGATTTCGTAGTGATAAATCATGTTTGACTAATCTGTTAGATTTCTTTAATGCTGTTTACGCGAGTTGGGAGCCATATGATGTGATTTACTTGGATTTTCAAAAAGTATTTGATGAAATTCCTCATAAACGGCTGATATCGAAATTGAGGGCACATGGAATAGGAGATCATCTATGCGCGTGGATTGAAGACTGGCTCTCAGACCGACAACAACGAGTTGTTCTAAATGGCGAATTGTCTGATTGGCAAAACGTAATTAGTGGTGTACCTCAAGGGTTGGTCCTGGGACCCACGCTCTTCATCATATATTTAAATGATTTAGGAGACAATCTTGTGTCAAAAATAGCAAAATTCGCAGACGATACAAAACTTGGCGGTAAAATAATATGCACTGAAGACTGTGATAGAATTCAGGACGATTTAAACAAACTAATCGATTGGCGTGAGAAATGATTAATGTCCTTAATACAGACAAATGTAAGGTTATGCATATTGGCGATAAAAATCCAAATTTTGTATACAAAATGTGTGATCAGGAGCTCGATAAAGTCAAACAAGAAAGGGATCTTGGTGTAATCATTAACTGTAATGTAAAGTGAGTGATCAGTGCATAGCTGCCAGTAAGAAAGTAAATATGATGTTAGGGCTATTTTCAAGAAATTTTGATCACTAAGCACCAGAAGTAATGAAAAAATTCTGTACGGTATTTGTAATGCCACACCTTGAATATGCGATACAATTCTGGTCACCAAACTACATTAAAGACCAAAACTTAATGGAAAGAGTAGAGACGAGCGACAAAACTTATTTCTACATTGCGTAATTTATCATATGAGGAACGATTAAAACCGTTAGACATGTTCACTCTCCATAAGCAAAGAATTAGGGGAGATATGATTGAAGTCTTTAAAATATTAGATAAAGTTGACAAAATTAATCCAGAAGTATTTTTTGAAATGAATAATGTTTCAGTAACGAGAGATAACGGTATGAAATTAGAAATACAAAAAATTAACACAATTGCTCGTAAGTCATACTTCAATGTTAGAGTTGTTGACCATTGGAATAGACTCCTAGCATCAGTAGTTGGTTCTAAAACTATAGACATTTTCAAAATCAGTTTAGACAAACATTTCCGAAAAACAGGTTTACTTAAAAAAAAAAGGTAGCTAAGAGATTCATGGTGTAAAGTAACTCAGACTGGTGGGTGGCTACAGCTGTTGGTTATCAGGGTACTGGTGCATCCATCCGGATCCGACATAAACGAGAATAAAATCTCTACCTGGACAACAGTTGCAGAATAAGTCCTTCTGGTCTGTGTCTACTCCCATTTGATATGACCATAACATTTAGAGTAAACAATGCGAGCATCTATGAAACTTATATTCTTGTGTCCCTATTTCGCAGATTAGAAGTGTAGTGGCAGTAATTTCTTTCAATATAAATAATATTCCCCATCCAGGATGTACCATCACTAGTGGTAGTCAAGTCTAGTCTAGTATAGTATAGTATAGTATAGTAGTCTAGTATAGTATAGTATAGTATAGTAGTCTAGTATAGTGTAGTATGGTTTCCTCCTCTATTTTCATTCTTTACTATAAAATGTCCATGACCATGTTTTCTACAAGGTCATGGTGTTCCCTTCTGTTTTTCCTGCCGGCATGTTGCTGGAGGGAGAGGAGGGTGAGAGAAAGCCTTGTTCTGTTTTATCATGTTCTCAAACTCTTAGTGCCCTTGTACCTAGTATCTAGTGCAGCAAGTTACCCTAGTTTATAGACCAGTAAGTCTTTCTGGTGTCTGTTCTTCTCACGTATTCTCATGTATTCACATGTATATTCTCTCTCTCTCTCTCCTCTCTCTCTCTCTCTTCTCTCTCTCTTCTCTCACTCTCTCTCTCTCTCTCTCTCTCTCTCTCTCTCTCTCTCTCTCTCTCTCACTCACTCTCTCTTCTCTCTCCTCTCTCTCTCTCTCTCCTCTCTTTCCTCTCTCTCTCTCCATCTCTCTCACCATCTCATCTCTCACCTCATCTCTATATATATATATATATATATATATATATATATATATATATATATATATATATATATATATATTATATATATATATCCCCCTCTTCTCTCTTTCTATTTACCCTCAGAAAAGTCGAACAGTATTAAAGCTATTGCAAAACGCGGCTCCACAATAACCTTGACATCGTCTCTCCAGCAACACCAAAAGGGGAGGGTTGGCACAGAAAAGTATTGAATGTTCATAGTAGGGTAGTGGTAGCAGCTGTAGTTGTAATAGTAGTAGTAGTAGTAGTAGTAGTAGTAGTAAGTAGTGGTAGTAGTAGTAGTAGTAGTAGCAATAGTAATAGTATAAATGGTATTAGTAGTAAGTAGTCAGTAGTAGTAGTAGTAGTAGTAGTAGTAGTAGTAGTCAGTAGTAGTAGTTAGTAATAGTAGTAGTATGTAGTGATACCCTTTGCAGTGAGAAAGGAAATGGTAAGTATCCAGTTAGGAGAGCCAGCCGGACGAGTTGATTATTTTATCATCTTCTCTTTATCAATATAGTTATTCAGGTTTTACCAGTGAATTGATTTCTTTGTTTCAGGTGTCATTCAGCTGTATTGGTACCCGAGGCATTGCTGCTTTTCATTCCTTTGTCACTGTCTTAACCCTTTAGTGCGGCAAGGAATTTCCCTCAGCTGCCGTCTTTTATAGTATCGAGAAATCCTTC
>JAXIVD010005435.1:27500-29192 GCA_036785275.1 Cancer borealis
ACCACACAACCACACACACCACACACTTAACACCTAGAGGGCGATACGCACTGACCGCTACAAAAAACAGTGCGATACCAACCATAGTTGCGAGCCCATCAACGTGGCTTTAAATAGTTTCCACATGTAGAGATAGATATACTGTAAGAGTTAGTTATAGGTTTTATTTACTTCTGTTTAAATTTTCCCTGAAATATATATTTTCGGTCCTTGACTGCCTCAACAATAAACTCGATTTAATTATTATTATTATTATTATTATTATTATTATTATTATTATTATTATTATTATTATTATGCAACACACACAGACGCACGCACACACACACACGCACACACACAACACACACACACACACACACACAACACACAACTACACACACACACAACACACAAACACACACACACACAACACATACAGTACGTGAAATGATATCCTTGTCTGAACGCTGACCTGAAGTTCTGTATGAAGAGACACGAACCACAGAAAAAATTGATATATTCTTCATGCGGGACTGACGAGCTCATAAATTGAAGGATCATTGAATGTTGTTTGTTGTTTTTTTTCATTAAAATAATTGAGCGTGTTGAACGTTAAATATTTGATGTGCCGACAACGCAAAACATCGAAAAAGTGATATGCTGTGGCATATACCTTCTAAAGGAGATCGTGGTTTGTCCTGGTGGTAAAGCTCTATTATCACAACGGTACGTGGACATTCATTTCTTGGTGTACGGTTACAGGGTCTGACATTCTAATCTGTATTTAGCATTATACAGACAAAAAAAAATCTGCGTATCAGCAAAAATTAAAATGTAAAAGTAGTTTGTTCCGTGTAAATGATAATGTATTTTTTCATCAACATTGTAAATCTTTGTCAGTAGATACGTAGAAAGTTAGCTAATTACTCTCCTCGACCGCCGAGTGTCGCATTCAGCTGCGCCAGATGATGGATGCTGCCACTCCCCTGTCGTCATTCACCCAACGCGCTTCTTAATAGGTGCAAGTTTCCAGTGATTCGGACTCACAGACTGGTACACTTCGTTCTCATTTGCGGGGTACTTATTGCTGTCCAGTATCTGCCATCAGTCTCGAAAGCCAAGCACAATAGAGCCTCAGCTCTACAGTTCTCTGCCTTTACTTTTTTTGTTTTACTACCATGGCTAGAAGTGAGGAAGTGGCTGTAGAGGAAACGCCTGGAGGGCCGCCGAGGGACAGGTCACTTTAGGGTTCGAGGACTGACTGTTCCTCACGTTTCCTGATCATGTTACGACGCGGTCGAGGAACCCCCGAGCATTTGTAGTTTCAGGTATGCACCCAACTGTTACCTGGGAATGTACACGGACGTAACCGCAGCACAACATGGGCAAGACTTGATGTTAGGATAAGCCGGAGATAATGCTAGTGTTTGGGTCTGACTGAGATAAAATCAGAAACAGTAGTTGTAACAAAAACGAAGAGGCAGGAGGAGTAGTAGTGAGGAGGATGCTTAGTGCATATAGTGATAGTCACTGCCTGATACGAGCACACTAATTCAACGCATAAACCAGGTGCTTAGAGCTCCTTTTAAAGTAACAGTGTGGTAAACCCATCCCGGGCAGTCAAAGACCTTCCCCCAAATACTCAAGACACGTTACACTGCGACCATGAGAGACCCCGAGTGGTTGTCAGTGTAAGTTGTGTGTGATTAG
>JAXIVD010005436.1:0-12500 GCA_036785275.1 Cancer borealis
GGAAGGAGAGGAAGAAAAGGAGGAGGAGGAGAAGGAGAAAAAAAGTGATGAGAGTAAAGAGAAGGAAAGAAAAATATATACATAACAAATGACGGCAGGAAAAATTGATTAAGATTGACTACAAGACGGAGCGAGATGAAAATAAGGAAAAAAGGCGGAAGGGAAGGAAATATTGGAAGAAATCGAGGAGAGGAAACTGGTATTGGTCGTGGGGAAGAAAGGAGAGTGCGTAAGAAGAGGAAGGTAGGGAGGAAGGGGGAACGAGCACCACTCCTTTTCCTCCTCCTCCTCCTCCTCCTCCTCCTCCTCCTCCTTCTCCTCCTTTTCCTCCTCCTCCTCCATGTGACCTGTCGTGACGCTTGGGTGATGGTGGCAGGACGCTGAACTCGCTGCTATTTTTGTCTCAAGGATTGTAACTGGAAATCGTCGGAGTTACGTGGTGAAGTGTGTGTGTGTGTGTGTTTGCATTTGTGTGTTTGTTTACGTGTGCGTGTGTATTGTCTCTCTCCTTCCAGCTGTGTACATATCTTTTTGTCTGCTTATCTGTATACCTATTTTGCATATCTCTCTTTTTTTTCTCTTTCTCTCTCTCTCTCTCTCTCTCTCTCTCTCTCTCTCTCTCTCTCTCCTCTCTCTCTCTCTCTCTCTTTCTCTCTCTTTCTCTCTCTCTTACTGTCTGAAAGCAACAATAAGAAAGACCTTCGTTATGTTACAATATCTTAATGTAGATAAGTAATAGAAGATTAGTAACAAATATATGGCAAGTGTAATTTACCTCAAACAAAGACTTAGAAATATAACGAAAAGTTGTTAAAATTCTCCACGTCCGAAGAATACGAGACTTGAAGGGGAAAGAAAAATAGGGGCGAAAAAACGTTCTTATAATCCAGTGAAAAGAGATGTAGAAGGAGGAGGGCCGGTGGAGTGATATGCAAACGAACCTGCATTTTTGGGAGACATTTAAGAGAACATTAATAGATTAGGAGTAAAGTTATTCATCAGTTCTTTAAGGAAAAAAAACTCAAGCGTGCAAGGAGAGCAAAGATGCGTGACCTGGGAATAAATAGTCGTAATTTTGGGCGAAGTGCAAGTGTCCAGCGAAACCATTTGCAGAAAGAACGAGGAAGATGTGGAGGATGAAAGAGTGGTCTTAACGAGAAATTGCTGAGAGAGAGAGAGGAGAGAGAGAGAGATGAGAGGAGAGAGAGAGAGAGAGAGAGAGAGAGAGAGAGAGAGAGAGCGAGGGAGCGAGGAGCGAGGGAGAGAGAGAGGGAGAGAGAGAGAGAGAGAGATAATTTTTTTATATTTAAACACAGCACTCTTGGGTACGTTGGATAAAAGTTTGTGTGTGTGCGCGCTTTAACATGAATAGACGCTATAGATTCAAAGGGGCAGAGCAAAGACTAACCTGATGCCACCTGTTGAAAAGTACGTCAGGTGAGCAAGGGAAGAAAGGCTTTTGGGCACTCACAACACACACACACACACACACCACACACACACACGCACACACACGCACACGCACACACACGCACACAGCACACACACGCACACACTTCCACACAAGTCACAGGCGTGTTGTATGTTGTCGTTTAAGAGGCAATAAGGTGAATATGTCGTAACTTTTAGTATAACCAAACAGAGTGCCACCACTCCCATGCCTGTAGTACCCAGTGGAAGGGCCTTACCTTATTGTGGATGAACGATTGTGGTGGTGGTGGTGGTTTAGGTGGTGGTGGTGGTGGTGGTGTGGTGGTGGTGGTGGCGAGAAAGCGAGGGAAGGGTGGTGACAAGGCAATTGGTTTATTTCAAAGCCAGTCATTGCTGAAAGGTAAAGGGAAATCGAACTGGAGAGTGAAAGAGAGAGAAAGCGAGAGCAAGAGCAAGAGCGAGAGAGAGAGAACACGTTATGTCCATCAATATTTTGCTACTTGTACTCCTGTTAGGGTTTGCTTAATGGTATTGATATTGTCATTGATATTGATCTATCGTTTTTTTCTAATTTAATTTCTTAATTCACTTTTCTATACTTATGTCATAATTTTTTTCGTCATTCCATCTTGATATTCTTCTTAATTCCTTGCCTTTCTCTATTGAATAATCTTCCCTGCATTTAATTGTTATCTTTCTTCATTTCTTTTCTTTCTTCCATCAAATTTTCCTTCATTATTTTTTCATCTATTTCTCTTTCTCACCCCTTCCTTCATCACGCCCTTCCTTCATCACGTCTTTCTTATCACCTCATTCCTTCATCAACCTCTTCTTCCATCTTCCTCTTTCACCCATCCTTCGCCTGCAAGTTATAGCTCCTCCAATTTCCTTCGTCAGCACCTTCAGTAAATGGCTCTTGACTTGCTTCCTCTCTCCCTCCCTTCCTCGCCCTCATCCTGCCTGCAGCTTCCCTCTGTTACGACTTCTTCATCTCGTGTCTCAGTGCTTTCGGTAGAGGTATCAATATATATTTTTTTAATTCCTTAAGAGACACATTCACTAAGTGTTTAATAAATTCGCTTAACTGAAACTTATTGCATCTCATTCTTGAGGATTACCTTTCAGCAAATATAAAGTCCCACAAATCCCAATTCAGATCGCATCCTTTAATTAACCTTTTCAAATTACTTCTTTTTATTTATTCCTTTCTCCAGAGGATACTTCAGTAGTTGTAAATGTTTTGCTCCTTTAATAAACTCTACCATTAGTTTTCTTTTATTATTGTGAGGCTCCATTACTCCTTCAATAGTTCCCTTAGTGAGCTTCCTTATCCCTGAGAGTCACCTTCAGTAAATGTTTAGCTCCTTGGAGGCTGCTGCTTAAGTGCTTGTACCTGCTGGGCGACCTAATTACCCACTAACTGCTTTACGAGAGGGCACTAACGGTTTATGAGAGAGAGAGAGAGGAGAGAGAGAGAGAGTGAGAGAGAGAGAGAGAGAGAGAGAGAGAGAGAGAGGAGGAGAGAGAGAGAGAGAGAGAGAGAGAGAGAGAGAGAGAGAGAGAGAGAGAGAGAGAGAGAGAGAGAGAGAGATGAGAGAGAGAGAGAGAGAGAGAGAGAGAGATGCTATACTCGTTCGTTCCCGGCGTAAGGCATGGCAGGATCACCCACCTCAGTTGCATATTGGGTCCGCGGCAGGAGTCCCCACAAGCCTTCTGAGGTCGTCATACCCCTGTTGTTGTTTTTAAGTATAATCCTTTTGGCTGACCATTGTTTCTGACGGTCTCTGTGGCGGGAGAGTTGGAGAGGGATGAAGGGAGTGGGAAGTGAGAACAATAGCGGAGCTAAAGATGGGATGAGGAGTTAGTGAAAGGAGAATGGAGTTGTCGAGGGTGTTGTGAAATAGACGAAACAGTGAGATGCTTATTTATATTGTATTCTTGTGGCACACAAATAAATCCTTATTTAATGTTTTCCGTTTCGTTGATTTTTTTCTTCTGGTTGATCTAATCCGTCTGTTTCCTTCGGCATAAGAAGGTACTGGCTTAGGAAGGAGTAAGGTTTGCTGGAGCTAGTTTATTGTGAACAAATGGCGGTCATTAGGTAGCGGAGGAAGGACAAAGGCGAGGAGGAACAGGTAGATTTCTCGCATTCTGGAGAAAACTTTTTCTTCCTAATGTAAAGAATAAGGCATTTTATCACTTCGTTGCTTGCGTCGCCTCATTGCTGCTGTGGACTTAAACTTTTTGTACAGACTTTTCTTCCTATTTTCTCACCTTTCCTGTTTCCGAGGAAGGCATTGTATTTTATGAGTAACATTTTTCAATTTCTTTTATCACAAGCTTGTCTTTTTCTTTTTTCCATTCCACAGTTTTTCCCTTCGTGTACTTTTACAATGCCTGCTTTCTCGGGCTGGACATTTCAAAGATACTTTTTCCTCTCAACCTTTATTGTTGTTGATAGCTATTCCGGAATCTTTAAGAAAAAAAAAAAACTCTCTTAGTCTTTATTTCCTCGAGGAGTGAAATGGATGTGAGTGCTTTTCTGTTTTCTTATCTTGCTGTATATATATGCTATTCGGTGTTTTGTTCTTGCATGTAAAGTGGTGGACGTATCTTTAGGTTTGTTATTCAGCACAGGAAAGGTTTTTAACTTTTACCGATCTTACTAACACGCTTGCGATTATTACACAAGGAAAACAAGAAAAGAATGAGAGAGAGAAAAAAAAGTCTTAAATCATATAACATTTACTTTGTTTCGCGTGTCCCGATATCCCTTTCCTCCTCGGGGTAAGAAAACAATCTAATTTTTATCGGCGAGAGGCGAGAGCGTAGCAGAGTTGGAAGAGAAGGGAAGGGAAGGAGAGGGAAGGGAGGAGGAGAAGTTGGCTGCTAGTGAAGAGAGAGGAGGAAGAGAGGGGAGATAGGCCATGCTGGGTCGTGAAATAGGATGGTTTCACCTATTTTGAGGTTCTTGCCAAAACCAGACCATCTTAGGTAAAAACACGACCTGGGACAATACTTGCTTACGTGAGGAGGAGGAGGAGGAAGAGAAGGAGGAGGAGGAGGAGGAGGAGGAGGAGGAGGAGGAGGAGGAGGAGGAGGAGGAGGAGGAGGAGGAGGAGGAGGAGGAAAACTGAGGTTGCAGAGAGGAGAAATGATGTGGGAGAGGGAGATCATGAAGTGAAAGAGAGAGAGAGAGAGAGAGAGAGAGAGAGAGAGAGAGAGAGAGAGAGAGAGAGAGAGAGAGAGAGAGAGAGAGAGAAGAGAGAGAGAGAGAGAGAGAGAGAGAGAGAGAGAGAGAGAGAGAGAGAGAGAGAGAGAGAGAGAGAGAGAGAGAGAGAGAGAGAGCATAAATCATGCGTTAGTACACTGTTAAATTATTCCTTTGTTTATTTCTCTCTCTACCTTATTACTTTAATAAGTCCTCGCCACACAGATCCCATTACATCATCATCATTATCATCATCATCATCATCATCATCATTATTGTCGTCAGTCTTTTAATTTTTTTGTGTTTATTTTGTTCTTATTTTCTCTACACTTTTCTTCTTCCTTCTTCTTTTTTTTCCCACTTCCTCCTCCTCTTCCTCCACCTAGTACTCCTCCTCCTCCTCTCAAGCATCCCTCTCGCCCGTGTTTATACCGAGGAGAGGTTGATATAAAGCAGACCGCCTTACCTGCCTCTAGAATCAACAAAGGAACTCAGGCGTGAAGGGAGAGAAAGCGAAGAGGAAGTGTACAAGTCTTGCGATCGCATGAATAAACACTTGCTAGAGTTAGTGGATTCCTCTTCCTTTCCACTTGTCCTCACTTAACATTCTGACCAGGATCCGAAGTGCCTCTTTCGGACATGATTATTACTGAAGCAGAGATAAATGGATAGATAGATATATGGACAGATAAGCAGATTTATAGATAGATAGATAGATAGATAGATAGATAGATAGATAGAGAGATACATAACGTTAATTTTCAGATTTTATTATTGATATGATGTGGGAGATGTGTCGTGAATGAAATAAGGTAAAACTAATGATTAAGTGTTTTTTTTTCTTCTTCTCGTATTATTGTGTTAAAGCTTTTCAGTGTTATACATGTTTATGGTGGTGTGTGTGTGTGTGTGTGTGTGTGTGTGTGTGTGTGTGTGTGTGTGTGTGTGTGTGTGTGTGTGTGTTGTGTGTTGTGTGTTGGAGTGTAAGCGTTTTAAAATACTCAACATTTTATTGAATATGACTTTTTTCGCACCTGTATCCCTTGTGAGAAGCCTCGGGCACTGACCTCCACTGTCCTGCAGGGAGTGTGGTCCAACATAACACGCACCTCCCATTTATCCTGTTAACTTTTATTCCTCTTTCTTTAATTTATTTTTAGTATCACATGTGTGTTAGGGACAACCCCCCACCTTTTTGTAATTACTGCCACTGCCTTGTTATTCATCACGTGTTTTGTTGCTTCATCGACCAGCCAAGGTTTGTCAAATACGTTCTCCGTGTTTATTTTGCATTTATTGCCATATCTCGTGGGTGTTGCTTGTAGCACTGCACTGCTGACCTCAAAACGATGCTTTCTTCTGCGTTCCGTGTTTCGTGGGCAGCGACGTGGACGGTTTCTGCTTTCTACTGTCCCTCGTGCGTCACCACATGCGGCACTGTGCTACTCACTGCTTACCATTCCATCTTGCCAGGAAAATGTTCCAAGGCCGATTTTCTAGCAGAGTGGCAACGAACAGCTGAAGCGTGGCTGGCAAAGTGGCTTGCGGCATCACGACTCGACAAGGAAAAATGTCCCGATAAACCTCCTCTCTGTCAACATGAGCTGTGGACACGATGTGACAATGTGAGGTCAAGCTTCACGTGAGGTTTGTGTCGAGGAACAAGATGCTAGGAAGAGGAAGTGCTGCTCGTGGAGTGCTACCGCCGAGTGCTTGGTCCTGATACTCCAGTTTACTAAGTCACGTCCCCTAAGAAACAATGGCTGTACCCAACGCTGCACCTCCTGCTGCTTGGCGGACAGAAACACACCTACCCCATCCCAGTGGTGGGTCTCGTAATGAAGATAAACATGTTCATTAAGAGAAACTTGGGACGCGGGCTGCTGGTAGGTGGGTCACTCTGTTGACCTTGACCACACCACCACCACCACCACCACTCCCACTCCTGCCGTCCTTTTTCTCCCCCTACTTTCTTAACTGTTCTGTTTTTTTCCACAGCTCCATTCCCACATTCTGAAAAAAATATCTCATAAATGGAGAAACGGGGAACAAGAATAATAATTGCTCACGCATAAACACACATACATACATACATACAGACAGACAGACAGACAGCCACAGACACAGAGGAGAGTGAGAGAAAGGGGATGAGCTTGAAGCAGGTGAGGTGAGGAGGCAAGACAAGCCACGCAGATCTGTGTTTACATCTCAGCCACGTTCCTGCCTCGAAGAATGACATAACAAACCATTATCGTGACAATGTAGAGCAAATCACGAACAACACATTACCGTCTGACCTACTCCTCCTCCTCCTCTCCTTCCTCTCCCGCTTTGTCATTCTCGCCTGCTTCCTCGTGCTGTCATTCATTCATAGGTATTTTTTTGTATCATGGAGATTATGATGTAAGTTTGAGTTTGGAATTTTTTTGTTATAAAATAAATTCAAAGAAATTGCGTGGAAGAAACGAAAGTAATGAGGAGAAGAAATAAGAAGTGTGTGTGTGTGTGTGTGTGTGTGTGTGTGTGTGTGTGTGTGTGTGTGTGTGTGTGTGTGTGTGTGTGTGTGTGTGTGTGTGTGTGTGTGTGTGTGTGTGTGTGTGTGTGTGTGGCGTGTGTGTGTGTGTGTGTGTGTGTGTGTGTGAACACCTTGAGGGTTTTGACGGGACCTTCGAAGCCCCGGTTTTGACACCAACAAATATAGATTACACATCAATGGAGAAGAATATCCAATAAACTGAATAAGAAAGTCGAGTTATTATGAGCATCTTTTCCATCACGAATGCACAATACTTCTTGCAGACTTACTTCGATAACGAAAAAAGTTCCCTCGCCTCGCTTGTGGGACAGTGCAACACAACGTTCCAGTGAGTTGGCAGGTTAGAGGGGACACGCACGCACACACGCACGCACACACACACACACACACACACACACACACACACACACACACACACACCACACACACACACACACACACACACACACACACACACACACACACACACACACACACACACACACACACACACACACATGCCACAGTTAACGTGATGTATTTTTCTTCGCATTAAACCTGCAGCTCAGCCACATAAAAATAATTGAAGCGTTACATCTGTTATGTACACAGGTAATTATCTGATGCTGTAGCCTTGAACTCACCTGTCCATCCAGACCCCCACGCCAGGGCCTTATATGACACATCTTTACCATGCTCTCTCTCTCTCTCTCTCTCTCTCTCTCTCTCTCTCTCTCTCTCTCTCTCTCTCTCTCTCTCTCTCTCTCTCTCTCTCTCTCTCTCTCTCTCTCTCTCTCTCTCTCTCTCTCTCTCTCAATATCCTTCCGTTGTGGGAGGGATAATCGTCTTCTTTGCAACGACCCGTGGTTGATCCGCTTCTCTGCTCCTACATCACATTCACTTCGCCTTTCGTCCTCATCCATCCCTACCTCTCTTGCGCACGTCTTCTTGCTTTTACACTCCCAATTCTCCTTCTCTTCTTTTCCTCCTCCCCCTTCTCCTCCTCCTCCTCCTCTTTTTTTTTTTAGGGTCACCCACCTTAATGGGAGGAGAAAATGATGAGAGTGAGAGGGGGAGGTTGTAGATGGGAAGCAGGAGTAGGAAGGCTTACTAAAATTTAGTAGGCAGTCGAGAAAGTTGGTAAAGCTTTTCTCCAAACTGTTGTATCTGTTTGAAGTTCATCGCTTTAATCACCAACATTTCTTTTTAACTACATGTTTGCACACACTTTTGCAAACTATTTATATAGCATCCTACCACCGCCAATCCAGCTTACTCATTCAAAAATATTTAAAAACACGTCTCTATTGGAGCAAATTTACCCTCAAATTAAAACCACCTCGAACACTCACTTTTTGGAGAACGTATTTTCCTTTAATATAATATTGTTTTCCATTACCATTTCCTGCCTTTCATTTAATGCTCCCTCCATCACCCACTTTTTTTTTTTTAATTTTCCGCAAATAAATATTGTATGTATTTTTTCATTAATCAGCTACATCACTCTTTCATACTACCATTTACTTATTTTTCTTCTTCCTCGACCACAATATACTTACTTTATCTTATCAGGGGTTGTCTCCTGAAACATTAAGCTTGATTCTTTTTTTAAACTTGTAAACACTTCTCTTATCTCCCTTCGTTTTGTGCCTCAGTTTACCCTTTGACATCATTCACAATTGCCTATCTACTCTTGGTTTCTTTAGTACTTCGTCTCTTGAAAATGTATTCCGCTTTTACCTTTGTACTGTTAAAACAAAGTAAATAGAGTTAATAGTTGCGTGTTTCTCGTTGTGTTAGCACCCACCAGTTTCTGTTCACACTCTGGTAGTATACAGTCAATTAGGTCTCTTTCCCGACCTGTACACTCAAATGTGTGGATACCTTTATGCACCCTATTGATGTATCATGTTTTTGTTCTATTAACGAAACGCTTTATTTTCAAACGTCTACTAAGTAATCACCTCTTTCAATCAGTCCAGAAACTCCATATTTAGAACCAATTTCATCCATGACATTGTTTCCTACGCCTGCATTTACATCTCCCACTACAGTCACTCTTGCTCGCCCCAAAGTTTCTGAACCATCCTGTAATCCATTCCCTATTCTCTATCTCCCTCTCTCTTTATCTACCTATCTATCTATCTTCTATCTATCTTCTATCTATCTATCTATCTATCTATATGTCTATCTACCACTACCAGAACCTTAAGCATCAGTTTTTATCCAATTCTTTGTGCCTGTTTGAGTTGTCATCCACACCAATCTGAAATCATGATTGAAACCATGACTAATATATTCATTAACACACTCTTGATTTATATGTTTCTTATTTGCATTCATCAAATAGTTTCTCATATTTTATTCTTTTCCCTACAGACGAGTATCCAGGCACGCCATTTTCAACCCTCAAAGGTATGTTCCTAATGTTTCTTTAATGTTATGTGGAGAAACGTTCCCAGTCTTCCAATTTTGTGTCTTATATTTATCTATAACGACACGCAATGAACACGGAGAGATGTACTACAAATCCCCGCGTGGCAATAGTGCAATGACCTCATTATGTTGATTGCCGCCACGTCGGTGTCTGTGAGTCAGCGCTTTTTAATCAGCTGTGCTTAGTAGCCCCAGGTGTCCTGATGTTGATTTCAGGACAGCTGGGAATTCAGTTAAATGCAATGTAATATCACGATACAATCATGCGTTGGCTTAGCAATGACTTTCCATACCATTTTACAAATGTATTATCATTTCTATATACTTTTTATTTTCTTTGTAGTTTTATAACAAATAAAATCTCTATAAGCAAATACAATGAAATGCTGGGTATTCTAAACATAAGTGGAAGGGATACTGGGCTGCCTTTACTTTGAGTGTAAGGATGCTGAGGCCAGAAAACGTATACCATAAACGTTGCTCAAAACGTTTACTTCTTCGCAAGGCATAACTTTTACAAATTACATTTTTTTTTGGCTTCGTCGATACATTACCGTTCTTATCCTGACCGTGACGTAGGTTTGTCGGTTAAGTGATATGCAGCCTCATCCTAATCACAGAGCCACAATCCTGAACGGTGCCTTGTACTGGGCCAATCATGATCGTTCTATTCATTCCTAATGTCACCATGGTGTTGTATGCCGCGCCACCCTGTGCACTGTACGATGGTGTGTGATAAGGATCTCAAATGTTGGCTTCACGTTGATTTTATTTTCTGAGCGAATCACTTTTGTACGAAGTGAATCACGTGCTGCTTATGGAGCTTCTTCTCTGTAACGGAGTGATAATTACAAGTGAATATAGTAATTTTAACAAGTTAATGTGGGAAGAGTCTAGTCTGTAAGGAGGTGCCTGGCGCGAAACTTTTAAGGTTAGTGGATGAGTGGATTATGAATGGGCTGTTGAGGGAAAACTAGAATCTTTACGATGGTGGAGGATGTGTTTATTTTGGATGGAACGGAAAATCTGAGGTTTTTACTGGCTATTTATTTTCACTTTTACATGTCGTTTAAGCAGAAATCTAGGTTACGAATCTATTTATGCTCCGGTACACGCTCCAGGATAAAATCACTCTCCCAAATACGACAATAGACCCCAAACGCCCACTACATTATCAGATATGGGACTCTGGCTATAAAATCACCTACTGTTGTTGTTATAAATTTCTCCTTGAAAATATTGGACTGTGATGTCCTTGAGTGTCACAGCTCAAACATACGTTACTCCTCCATCAGATTTATGTGCTCCTACGGGTGTAGGGAGTAAGGCAAAGGAAGCAGGAAGGTATAAACCATTCTCCCAGCCACTACCACTACCACCACCACTCCTACAACCATCACACCACAATGCTCGAGACAAGATTAGTGGGTAAGGTCCCTGAAGTAAGAGTCACGCAGCTGTTGAATTATTAAAGTGCTGCATCATATTCATGCAGCGATGTGGACGGAACTTTTTATCCATCCCGCGACGACGCCAAGTCTTGCATCAGGATGAAGTTGTGTCCAAAATACTGGAGAGTTGTCACCTTGACTAAATTGATTCTCCTCTTCTGTCATACGTGTTAGAAAGACCTGAATCCCTGAACTCCTGAACACATTTACGCGTAATGTGTCTGAAGGCCTCATAACCCTTAAAGTTTTGAAACCCTGGAACCCTAAAGCCCCGAAACAATAAATACTTAAACTCTAAAAACAGTATAAAGATCTTAATCTTTATTGCGCTGTAACGACTTTATAAAGAGTGAGAAGTCCTCAGAGGTACTACGTAACTCATTTATATACAAAGAAACACAAAAGAAAAAACACAGCAGCAAACTTGTTGGCTCTAACGAGGATATTTGTGGTAAACTATGCTATCTAATCTAAAGTAAGTGACATATGATAGTAAAAACAAGGGTACAAATATGCATTTGTATATTTGTACGAGTTGAATATGTATTTACATAAGGCTCAGTAGTATCTTCACACAGAATGACATGATTTTTTTTAATGTTTACTTCAGCCAGTTTCCTTTCTTTTATTCATTTATTTATGGTCGGACATTTTTTGTCCATGCTCTCTTCAATCTCGTACCTGCGCTGTAACCTCCCCCTCCTTCCTCCTTCCCTTACCACGGCGGGTTAGCAGTCCCCTACTAGACTGTGCTATATCTGGATCAACACTTAGATTGGTGCAGACTCGGTGCTTTTTTATTTCTTTTTGTTGGCCTTCCATCTCTCCAGAAATATTTTTAACACTCGAGTTCGATTGTTTGTAAAGATAGTCATGTTTGCTGATATTTTCAATACAATGTTTTTTGTAGGCAGAAAGAAAAAGAGAGAGAAAGAGAGAGAGAGAGAAAAAACAATAAAAAAGAGAGAATGAGAAAGATAAAAACATTACAGTTACCGGATTTCCTCATTTCTCCATTGCATGAATTATATCCTCCATTTAGTTTTCAATTGTCTTATCTTATTTTAGTGAAGGACCAAGTTCCGTCTTTCTGTCATCGGGGGAAGGGAATGCGATGAATTTAAGGGATGTAGAGTCGATCTGTGAGACACCGAGGGAGGGACGAAGGGATGGAGGGACGGAGAGAGGGAGGGAGGGGGGGCGGAGGGAGGGAGGGAGGGAAGGAGGGAGGTAGTGCAGGTGTATGACGCACGAAGGATGAAAAATTTAACGGAGATACTGCTGGACGTCACGACACATCTTCCTCCCCCTCCTCCTCCTCCTCCTCCTCATTGCAATTTTTTTCTTTACCTATTACCTCCTTCGCCTTGGAAATATCTTGTACCTTCCCGCCGCCTTCCCCTTACTCCCTTCCCTCCCTCTAACGATGATTGTTATGACGAGTTTTTTGTTGTTG
>JAXIVD010005436.1:20000-27500 GCA_036785275.1 Cancer borealis
TCCACCCTTCGTTACCCCTTGTCGCCCACCCTGGTTCCGACCGTCCCTGCCTTTACCGCGTCTCTCCCTCATCTTCTACTCGCAAGTTTCCAGGAAGACGAGGCAGGTCATCATGCCATCAGCTATTCCAACTAGTCGCCGCCTCTACTACTGGTGGTAAAATGTGAGAGTCTCGAGGTGTGTTATCCCTGCTTGATCATGTTTGGAGGATGGTTTTCAGTACTGTGTTTTATTGTTTTATATTTTTTGGATGCGATGTACGTTGTTGTTATCTATTGTTGTGATTGTCGTTATAGTTTTTGTTTACTGTTTGTTTTTGTATTTGCGTCTGTCTTTTGTCAGGTCATAATTCCGGCCTTTGCATCTATTTATGAGTGTATTTATAGTGTATTTTTAATTATATTTCTTATTCTTATGATAAAAAATAGTACAACGGATTTGCTTATCAAAAACATATGTTATACTTTTCGAGAGCACGTGATTCCTATTCGTGTTAAGGGATGACATTAGGAAATATGTAAAAAACCCTAAAGTCATCATGAACGAGAACACGAGGACGACAGAAACACAGTAATTGTCATGTCTACAACCTCAAGCCCCAGAATGACACTAGATTAACAGGTTGAGTGAGCCAGTCTCATTTCAGAAAATCTAGAAGAAAATTTTCGATATTTCATTTAATATTTAGAGGTGAAATAACATCCATTGACGTTCTAATGATCAACATAACCTGATATCATCCCTGAGCTAACTAAACCTGACCTCGTAACCATGGCTCTGTGTTTATGCCGCTGTGATGCTGCTTACCAGGTCATCATCAACACAATGTAACGCAAGACACTAACATCAAAGCAAACACAACACAACAACAGTTAATGATGTCTTTGCACACACACACACACACACACACACACACACACACACACACACACACACACACACACACACACACACACACACACACACACACACACACACACACACACACACACACACACACACACACACACACACACACACACACACACACACACACACACACACACACACACACACACACACACACACACACACATATACACACCACACACCACACAACACGCTTTATATGTATGAATACTATGTGCATGATGAGTGTCGCATTGGTCAAGAAAGTGATGATATATTCATTTCTATTTCTCATGATAACAAATGGATGGTGATCAATAAACTCATGAGAGAGAGAGAGAGAGAGAGAGAGAGAGAGAGAGAGAGAGAGAGAGAGAGAGAGAGAGAGAGAGAGAGAGAGAGAGAGAGAGAGAGAGAGAGAGAGAGAGAGAGAGAGAGAGAGAGTGAGGAGTGAGAGTGAGAGAGTGTGTGTGTGTGTGTGTGTGTGTGTGTGTGTGTGTGTGTGTGTGTGTGTGTGTGTGTGTGTGTATGTGTGTGTGTGTGTAAATGCGGCAAGACGTTGATGGAGTGCTTTGAAACACGTCAGTTGTCAGGTGTGTGATATCGACTGCCTCACCTCCACCCATGTGTCGCACCTCGCCCGCTGCAAGATTAAAATAACCTTCATGCTCATCGTCAGTCATTTTTTGGGTTACCACAAAAACTAAATTGGCTTTTGAGTTAAGAAATTTCGTCGTCTTCACACTCCTTTCTTCTACAGTACGCTTGGACATACATATATATATATTTTCGTTCGCGCAGTGATAATTTGGGTTTTCATTATTATTCTCAAATTGAAATCATAGCAGAGACATAGTTTTCTTAATATATTCCCTCCATTCTCTTCCCCTTTATCTCTCCTTCCCTTCCCCATTCTTTCGTTATTTTTTTTTCTTCTCTCCTTCTCTCTCAGTTCCTCTCTATACGAATAATGTGGAAATTACTTTAATCAAATATCTTTTTTATTACCATTGATAAAGATAATGTGTATAATGTTGAGAGAGAAAAAAAGAACCGTGATTGGCAAAAGCCAATATCAATTTTGTGATCGTTGTCACTAATTAATCTAAAAGAAATCTCGGATATTTCAGAAAAAAAATTGCGTTGACCAGTGTGATGCGTATTTTTTTTTTTTTCTGCGTATGAAATATTCTCTTTAGTTCAGTTTAATCCTTTTGTGAACAGTTAATCCTTTTAGTAGTTAGGTTTAATCCTCCTCACAGCTGTTGTTTATCCTCTCCTACACTTCCTATTTGTCATTGTTGCCAATACCGGTAATTATCCTTTAATCTTGTCCTTATCCCGTTAGCAGCAAATTTAGATTTATAATTTTACGTTCCCTCATTATGCACTAATTCCTTACTTAGGGTCATTACAGGCAAATGAGTGCCATCTAATAAGCTTGCAAAATATACAACATACCTTATAATGACTTATAATGATGCTACTGTCAAGGTTTATCACTCTTTTTAATTATGATTGATGTATGTGTATGTTTGTGTCAATTTGTGAGTCTTTAAGTGTGTCCCTTTAATGGTGATAATGCGTTTCCTAAATAATTATGTCAACAGTACCATGTGTTTGGGTATATCTCTTTTCAACTGTCATGTGTGTGTTTTTCTCTTTAACTCTCTTTGAAAAACACACACACACACACACACACACACACACACACACACACACACACACACACACACACACACACACACACACACACACACACACACACACACACACACACACACACACACACACACACACACACACACACACACACACACACACACACACACACACACACACACACACACACACACACACACACATATCACAGTCTATTTACAGTGTTTTCTCTATATCACTTCATCTGTCACTCTGTACGCCGCTGTGACTTGCCAGCTCATATTGCGTGTTGCGTATATTTATATTTATATATTTTGTTGTTGTTTTCATTAGACCTTTTTGTTGACGGGGAGATGATTCTGTCGTGGGAGAATAGATTTATATACACACACACACACACACACACACACACACACACACACACACACACACACACACACACACACACACACACACACACACACACACACACACACACACAGACACAGACACAGACACAGACACATACACAGACACACACACACACACACACACACACACACACACACACACACACACACACACACACACAGATGCTGGTCGTATACGTATGGTGTTACTGACATAGAACGTAATTCTTGGCGGTGTGTGTGTGTGTGTGTGTATGTGTGTGTGTGTGTGTGTGTGTGTGTGTGTGTGTGTGTGTGTGTGTGTGTGTGTGTGTGTGTGTGTGTGTGTGTGTGTGTGTGTGTGTGTTGGGCCACTAGTTTATTGAGACGTAGAGAAATATTTATAAATCAATTAATACAAAATATGATAACGAAAAGCCGTGAAAAAGGTTAAAGAAGAAAACGTGATAAAGAAGAAAAAAATAAAACGAGGAAGCTGACTCTGACAACTGCACCGCTAATCACTACTTCCTTCCATCACCTTCCACATGCACCACCACGCGACTTCACCCAAACAATGGCTGCCACACACAAACACTTAAATGAATCTCCCAAATAGATACACAGTCTGACAATACCACACTCATAAAAAAAACAAAAAACATAAAAAACAACAACTATGATGATTTAAGAACGACAAGGGCAACGACAATAAGAAAAGCAGCGCATCTTGCAACCCTTACGAGTTGTTACCAGGGTAGGAGATGACGCAAGCAAGAGAAGCTGTGATTGGCTGGCGTCCGGCATCTCGCAACCAGTCAGCATTTAGCACTAGACAACGGGGTAGGAATGGGTGTCTTACTTCACCTGCTGTTATCTTAGTGTTTGTCACGCGTGTGCTGTGGTAGGATGTCTCGCTAATGGCGGTGATTTGGTGTGAGTGTGGTGGGATGAGGAGTGATGTGGGAAAGCGACGGTGGGGATGTGGTGATAGGAGGAATGAAGGGGATTGTGGTAGAGGTGGGGATAGTAGTTTGTAGTGGCTATGGTAGTTGTAGTTAGGTAGTGAAGGTAAGGCTAGAGGCGGTGGAGTGAAAGGGTGGGCGGTAGATGTTGCTTGGCAAAGAGCAGTGTGAGTGAGGACAGTGTTGGCGACTGCAGAGACGCGCACTGACTAGGATGGGGTGCGAGGTGTCTAGGCTTGGGGGAGGGAGTTACGAACTACGTGTTAAGTGAAGGGGAGAGATGTATGGTGAGATTACACTGGCGAGGTGGAGTGTAGTGGGTCATTGAGAGATGTCAACTCAATATGGAACGTATTACTACTATTAAACGATGGAGACAGTAGTGAATGAAGTATTGTGAGGGAGGAGGAGTAGGTGGAAGTGTATCGGTCCATCTGTGACCATCACAGATAATGGGGTGGAGCAAGTGAATGTGAGTTATGACCCGCGTGTGTTGGCGGCGCAGGCGGGCGGTGGTGTTGGACATGCGGGAGAGGGAGAAGAGACTTGGCGGTGTGTGCGCGTGTGTGTGTCTGTGTGCAGTGTGAGGGAGGGAGAGTGCCGGGTGCCAGTCGTGGTTCTCGCCGTCGGCTGAGCGGTGCTGCTGCTGCTCTCAACTTCCCCAGCTTACCATGCGGCCCGCACCCTACACTCAGCTCCGCCGCATCCCCCACTGACCTGTTCTGTTGTGGTCGCTCTTCAGGAGGTTTGTTGCGACCCCCGCGCACTCCTGTAGAAGCAGCCGGGGGTAGCTCTATTAAAATAAACGACATTTGAATGAATTCATGAGCACCTGTCCGCGGAGGTGCGAAGTACACTAACTCGTGTTTAGGGGGAGGGCTTTGGGGGGGAGTGGATCGCGGCAGGACGCCGCTATCTCCCCTGTGGCTTTTCTTCTACTGGGGAGCGGCTGTGGTGCCCCTTATCTCCCTTCACCTGCTGTCGAGACACAGACCGTCTATTAAACTCGTTAATGAAATAGCTTCAGGGGCACTTGGAGTTGGTAGTAAAGGAGAACAGCGGCCGTGCGTTTTGCGGAAAGCATTTCGGAGCTCTGTGTGAAACTTGCTGTAATTGGGAACGTGTTGCGTTGAGGTGTACTTTGTCCTCATCTCGTGAAGAAGACCCGAGTGAGGGTTTGGTGTGGTGACCTGGAAGCCTTCGCCAAGGACACCTTTCGTGGTCACTTATGCAAACGGTCAAGAGGACGAGAGTTGTGAGTCGGTGACCCGCACGGCCTTGCTACACCTCACTGACTCCACTTGGTCGCCCACACCTCGCCTTGCTCTAGTAAGGAAAAAAAAGAAAAAGTGCGCCAAAGTGTATCTGTTCCCAGCGGTGAGTTTGTGGCAAGTGTGACGAAGCGAGACGGAACGAGATAACAACGGAAACACGCTTACAACTCACCCAGCCAGGAGGTGCTCGAAGGCCACCCGCCGGCCTTGACCCTTTACGCTGAGGACCAGGAGAGTCCACACCACGTCACTAAGGTGAGTACCCACTGAGTACTCCGTCCACGCTTTGTAGCTCTTTGTGTTGTCATTTTCATTCTCTTTCATCTCCAATCTCCTTCTCCTCCCCCTCATACACATTTTTTTCTTTTCACCGTCGTCCACGTCCTTGTCAATGTCGCGTCGCCTCAGCACGTCCTCAGGCAGTTTTATTCACCAAATAGTCGGCGCGCCCATCAAAAGGCTGCCACCACTCAATTATTACCTCACACTCATCCCGCAAACGTGACACTCGTCATCATTACCTCTTCAGTGAAAAGTTAAAATTTTAATCCTGCTTATGATATATTGCGTGGAGACCTCACGCAACCTTGGGTTAAATTTGTACTTTTTAGTTCTCATTAGGCAAAATTTATGCAAACGAGGTTGTGGTGCTAATCCATTGACGTCATGACCCATTTTTGCTTAAGGTAACGTTTGGCGTGTTAAGTGAACAAGAGCTTCAAGGCCCAACGCCCGTTATGTCGCCCAGCACCTCCCTTCACGCCCGCGGCAGGAAGAAGGGAACTGCACCGCGCATTATGAGACTAATCATGCAAGGAAGTCACGCAAGGCCTTGACCTGCTGCGTGGAATGGAGGTGACTTGATAGGATAGGTCAAGATGGGGTGTGGGTGGGCAGAACAGGGCGGTGGCTTTGTTAAGAGGATTGTGAAGGGTGTGGCGGGGTGTGCTGGTGGTCAGTGGTCAGTGGTAAGTAATTAAAGAGGATGGTGATAAGTGTTAAGGTGATTAAAGTAAATAACATTTGAAGCCGAGTATTTTATCACCCCAGGTGGAGGCGAGCCAAGGCGATAACTATAAAAGAAAGATACTATTGTCAGTATTCCACAAACAAAAAAATAATATGCGAGGCAAATAAATTCTTGGTTCAGAATGTTTCTTGAAATGTATTACGTCAAGAAATAGCTGAAACCTGCCATGAAATGCTGGAGATGGAAGACACATACAAGGCCAGGAATATTGATATGTGATTTAATTGATGCCGAGGCACTAGATATTAACCCACGCAGGCACACGCACACACACACACACACACACACACACACGGTCCGCTAGCGTAGTGGTTAGCGCACTCAGCTCACAACCGAGGGGCCAGGGTTCGATCCCCTGGGCGGACGGAGAATATTTGGGCGAGTCTCCTTTCAGATATATATACATACACATACATACATATATATACATATATATATATACATATACATACATATATATACATATATATATATATATATATATATATATGTATATATACATATACATATATATATATACATATACATACATATATATATATACATATATACATATATATATATATATACATATACATATATACATATATATACATATATATTATACATATTATACATATATATACATATATATATATATTATACATATATATACATATATATACATATATATACATATATATATATATATAGTGAAGAACTAGGCCGACAGAGGTCTCGAGATGGTACGAGACTTGCTCGAATTAATCCCCTCACGTTGCCAGGTGGCGTTCTACCCCTATTATGGTTGGTCAGGAGGAGGGAAAAACATAAGTAACATTAATCCACTTTAATACGTCAAAGCTGATGTATGAATAATCTCAGATACAGATGGAATACAGATGGGTTGCAGGTAGTAGTGTCCCAGAATCCTCGAGACGTCTTGAGCGTAGATTAGGTGATGGTGGTGAAGGACTACAGCGTCTTGATAATAGTTCCTTGTAAGTGGTGACAGTCACAGATACAGCAGTTGAATGAGGACAGTGCCGGCAGGGCTAAAAGACGGCAACAGCCTCGAGAGATGAGATTCGCCAGGTGGTAGAGAAGGAGAACCAGTCAGGAGCTATGGTCTCGGCGGAGTCTCGGTGTGTTCTGCTTCTCCACTGTCAGCACCGTACGACGGCTGGTTCGGTTTAAGAGTGGGAGGGAAGGACTCCCCCACTTGACAAGAAAGTGTGAACAAGTTGTTCGAAACAAAGAAACTGAAACGAGACTGGAGTTACGACAGTTGCTTGTTTTCATTGGATGAATAGTTGTGGTAATTAATACATAAT
>JAXIVD010005437.1:0-7500 GCA_036785275.1 Cancer borealis
TTTCTCTCTCTCTCTATCTATCTATCTATCTATCTATCTCTGTCTATATCTCTCTTTCTCACTGTCACTTTTTTTTCTGGCCTAGAAATTTGATCAGCGAAGTGTATAATTGCGTAAATATTGGTAAAATGTACAGTAATTACGTGTTATGGTGCTGGTGGTGGTACTGGTGTGTGTAGGTGTTTATGTGTGTGTGTGTGTGTGTGTGTGTGTGTGTGTGTGTGTGTGCGTGTGTGTGTGTGTGTGTGTGTGTGTGTGTATGTGTGTGTGTGTGTGTGCGTGCATGAGTGCGTGCGTGCGTGCGTGCCTGCGTACGTGCGTGCGTGTGTGTGTGTTTGAGAGAGAGAGAGAGAGAGAGAGAGAGAGAGAGAGAGAGAGAGAGAGAGAGAGAGAGAGAGAGAGAGAGAGAGAGAGAGAGAGAGAGAGAGAGAGAGAGAGAGAGAGAGAGAGAGGAGAGAGAGAGAGAGAGAGAGAGAGAGAGAGAGAGAGAGAGAGAGAGAGACATGAAGCAAACATTAAGATCAATATAAACTTACGACGGCGTAGGTGGCATAACTGGATTCCTTTGTGTGTGAAGGATGTGCCAGGTTACAGTGTGGTAGGAAGGGAGGGAGGGAGGGAGGGAGGGAGGGAGGGAGAGAGTCACATAGGAAGGCGGACGTTGAAGAGCGAGGGATAAGAGGAAGGAACAGACAGACAGACAGACACTGATGTAACAAGATACGTGAAGCATCTTAATGTCATACACCCACCTACCCACCCACACACACCCACACCCACACACGCATACACACACGGACAATTGCACCATTTCAAGAGGACCACTCAAACCTTCTCTAGGCAGCCAGCGGTGACTGTGTAGTGCGGTAACAACAGCACCAGCAGCAGGAGTGTGCCCGTACCTCCTGCTGTGTGTTGTGTGTATGCTGAGTACTTGCTGTTATCACGTCTTTGGTGGAGGCACGTGTGAAGGTGTGGTGGGAGGAAGGGTCAAGCGAAGGTCTGTTTGTGGGTGTTATGTATATATTTACTATTTCTTTTGCCACGCGTAGGATTCTCTATGTAAGAGAAAGAGATAGATAGATAGATCGATCGATAGATAGATAGATTCATATAGATAGATAGATAGATAGATAGATAAACAAATAAATAGATATCGCTGTACATCTATGAGAAAACCTCACCACATAAAAAAAAGATTGCAAATGATTTCCACGGAAGATAATTTGGTTACGTCATCATATTAATGAGGTCTCACTCGAGCCAATTAAATAAAGTTGAAGAAGTGTAATCGTGAGTCATAAAATACGCATAAAATACGTATGAAATTAGGTTCCTGGATGAAGTTATATTGTATTAGGATCAATATTATATAACCTGACTAATGTTAATAATTTTGTATTCACGTATTGCCTCAGTCTCTTTTTGTCTCTGTGTCTTGATAAAAAAAATCGTCAACATATAGGTATAATAGATAAATAGATAAAATGTTATTGTTGTATTAAGAGGCGCTCATAGGTTGAGGTGTTGGCAAAATGACCACAAAAGATAAAGAGAGATGAAAAAAAATGTTTGGGCAGAGATGGGAATCAGGAGAGGCAAAGCAACATTTGGCTAAGCTCAGCAGATCAAAGAGTGAAGGTGTTAATGTGTTGGCTGATGGAGGGAAGGCAGCACCCGCTCACGTGCACGCAAATATAGGCAAGCAGATAAGGAAGCACACACACACCACCACACACACACACACACACACACACACACACACACACACACACACACACACACACACATACACACACACACACACACACACACACACACACACACACACACACACACACACACACACCATAAGAAAAGAGGTGGCTTATAACTTGTACCGGAGTCTCCCTCTCACATAGCCTCCTCCTGCCTCTCCTCCACCCCCGCCTCCTCCTCTTCTTCCTCCTCCTTTCGAATGACGGGAATTCCTGAGACGCCAACACCTCCCCGGCAAGGAACAGGGCAGTCCACCTCGTCCCTCTAGCTGCCCTCCCTGAGTCCACTAAGCTGGCCAAAGTACGGGAGAAAGTTCAGCCTTAAGGGGAATTCAGTGAAGTAATCTCGACGTGATGAAGATTTTTACTCCTCCTGTACCCCGAACACATTAAAGCACCTCATTTGTAGCGAGGTAAACTATACTACTGACTTAAGTGAGTGAGTAAACCCGAGGTGCTCTGGGCTTGAATCATATCTGGAGGAACAATTTGAGTCGTGCCGATACTTAGCATAGTCAGAGTAGGTGAAATAACCACCGTGAGAGCCTCATGTGTTTCATCCGAGGCGGGTTAGGAGAGCAGGACGATTTCAAGCTATAAAACTTGAGCTCTAACATTCCTCCCCATCTTGACTCCCTTTGTCACGTCTAGTTGTACAGTGGTCCTGCCAGTGTCAGGGAGATAAGGAGTCGTAGTTACGATGCCAACGCTACCCTGTTACTCCTGCACTGGCCGTGTGATGTGCAAACACTAACATGCCGCGTCTCTCGTTAGCTTTTCGACAACGAAGTAAAAGTTCATCGTAAATCTTGCCTCTTACCTGACAGCGTGAAGAAGAGAAGGAGGAGGAGGAAGGAGGGGGTACAGTGATTACTCTCACTCCTCACGCCCTTGTCGGTGTCCTGTGATCCACGAATGAGCCTTAAAACGAGATAAGACCTGATTAAACCCTTGCCAAATGACCCTCATCTTCACTACTCGTCTGTCTGCTTTATGTAACGCCGTGCATGTGTGTGGTGGGACCAGCCACACCCTGACCCCCTTTTGAGGCTGTGTTCGAGGGATGAGTGTTGAGTGTGCTGAGGTGTTGTATGCTGGTGATGACTGGTGATATGGGGGTGGTGCTTCTGGATGGTTGGTGGTGAGGGTGCTTGTGCGTGTGTGTGTGTGTGTGTCCATTTTTATGTGTCACTCTTCAGATATATGCTTGATTGACAATTTTTCGGTGGCCCGTGACGTGAATCTGACTCAGGGTGAATTAGCTTGTTGAGTAATAATCTTGGTCCCAGCCGCTCCACTACTAACATATACTTATGATCAATATTTATTTTCTTCTTCCTTTCTTTCATTTCTCCTTTTCTTTTTTCTTTCGCTCTCTCTTTCTCTTTATTATTATACAATTTATCTTAATCCTTATGTTTATTTTGCCTTTAGATATAATGATAGAATAAGAGAAAGAGATAAACAGAAGAGCGGAAAGCAACAGAGGGAAAGATAAGAGGGAGGGGATAAAGAGATAAGAAGAAGGAGGGAAGAAAGGGAGAGGATGGCGGGAAGAAGGCAGGCAGGGAGGGAGAGATGCAGGTATGGTGTAATTGTTTAGCTTGGTGATGGAGGCGCCGCCGTTATCATGGCCACCCTCACCACAAACAAACTACAACAAGAGGCAGGGAGGAGCGTGTCTACCCTCCACGGCGCCTGCGGGAGGGAAGAGGCACCGACCGGCACCTTCCTGGAGAATAAAAGACTACCACCACCCCGCCCAAGGTCACTTCAGGTCAAGGAAGTTAGTGGGTGGTGGTGGTGGTGGTGGTAGCTCCTCCAGGATGTTGGGGAAGGATGCTTTCCTTCGCCTCGTGGCCTTGTGATGCACGTGGTTTCATGAAGCAGTGCACGATGTACGTCACGGCGAGGCCAGCCTAGACGCAGCCTTGGAGTATATATAGTCCTTGTACAATGGGGTCTTGGTGATTTATGGTAAGGTTTAGCTAGTGGGAATCGTATAAACATTTATTCATTTATTTGTTTATTTTATACCTGCGAATGTTTATTAGAAGAGGGACAGACTATCGTAGAAACACACAGCTTTTGACTCTACGATTCTTTTCAGTGGATTGTTTCGGACATTTACAGTTAAAGTGAGCCCGTGGGAGTAGTAGTATATATACATTTTTCCGTGCGAGGGCTTGGTTGAATTTATACGGTGCGTGATTATATTTTTCTGTCAAGGGGGAAATACAAAGCGATACTTAAAGGAAGGCGGGCGAGTGGGACGAGGCGTCAAGCACTGGCACGGTGTAACATTTCACGGTGTTGCCCTGTAAACGAGGAGGTTAATGTGATAATATATCATAGTTGTTACCATAAAAATGATATGTATCTCGAATCTCAGGCATAATTCGGAGTTTCATAATTCGTGAGTATTAGCATGAGCTGTGTGGTATAGCCGAGTTTTGCCTCAGCTCACCTGAAGAATCAAGCAGGTTTTTATCTATTTTTATATTGTTATGTTATTTACCCCCCCCCCCCCCTTCCCTCCCGCCCTTACTATGGCATCGTCCTCAAGCGCACGAGAATGAGTTTGTGATAATTCCGAGTCGCGGTTAATTAATGGAAATAGACCGTCCTGAGCGTCGTGATGTGGCCGCAGCGTGTCAATAACAATATATAGTGTCGGAAGCGGAAAATAATGTGCCATCACCTCTAATTGTGAGGCTCATCAGTTCGGTTCAGCAGCATAAGTCAAACCTCATTAGACTCAATCACGTCAGTCAAGCTCGCTATCACATCATCGACGTCTCAGTCTCGTTGGACGAACCGCGTAAAATAAAACACACACATACTATTTTTTTCATTCTCTCTCTCTCTCTCTCTCTCTCTCTCTCTCTCTCTCTCTCTCTCTCTCTCTCTCTCTCTCTCTCTCTCTCTCTCTCTCTCTCTCTCTCTGTCTCTCTCTCTCTCTCTCTCTCTCTCTCTCTCTCTCTCTCTCTCTCTCTCTCTCTCTCTCTCTCTCTCTCTCTCTCTCTCTCTCTCTCTCTCTCTCTCTCTCTCTCTCTCTCTCTCTCTCAACCGACTTACGTTCGTCTCAAAAGAAGATGAAAAAAAAGCTTAAATACACTTTGAGAAATGTTCCCTCGGTCATTAAATTTCGAGGTGCAGCTCCCCTGAGACTTCCGGAGCCTCATATCCAGAAATCTATGAGCTCCGTCACGCCTCTGTCATAAAACCAAGTCTTTACGTGAGTCCACCGTTCTCATCTCCACACCTCCCTAAGTCCCTATTGCTGCCTGCCTGCCCTCACCCGGACCCGCTCGCCTAAGAAAAGATATATATTTTGACAGAGGAGGGTCGCGTGGGAGCCGGGGAAGCGAGAAGTGAGAGAAAAGGAGGGAGGGGAGGGAGGGGAGGGCATGGTAGGGGGGACTCGCCAGAAGCTGTAGGTGTCGTTATTGTAGCCCTCAGACGTGTGTGGTTCTCCCTCCTCCCTCATCCTCCCTGCCTTCCTTTCTCCCTCCTGTTATGTTTGTCTGAAGGAGTCCTGTAGAGCGACACGCAGATCCTTCGGTGGTCGAGATGTGACGTTTGGGTGAAGGATCGCTAGGGGACACACGTGGGATGACTCCTTCGTTGTGGCTTGTGATGATGGAGATGTCGAGGCAGCATGGGAAGATTCAGGACGAGGAAGGACGTGTTTGGTCTAGGATGTCTTATATATACACATACTTTTCCTACACGTTGTATTAGTTACCGTGAGAGGGTGAAAGGAATCCCATCAAATGAACGTAACTTTAAGGCATAACTCAGAAACCAGTGTAGTAGGATTAAAGGAGAAGACGTGAAGAAAAGTTTAAAATTAATGTGAGGTTTTCATGGATTCGATCTTAAGGTTTTGACGCTCATAAGTTTGTTTGGTAATAAGAATAATAAGAACAATAACATCATAGTAGTCAGTATAGGAAAAACAGGATGAAAATCAAGGGTATTCCACGCGAAGTGACTGAGAGGATGGAGTGGAGGGAAATCGTTACATGTGAGGAGAGTGTTACAGAAGGTTGTGGGGGTTGTACTGTAGGGGGTTATGGGGTTTTGGGGGGGGTTGGGGAGCCTTTACACAGCTGTGTGACCCATGCCCCTCATCCTTCTTCCTTCCTTCCCTCCTTCCTCCCTTTTATTTCCCTGTCCTAATTCTCCCTTCTTCCTTTATCTCCCAGTCAAGAAATTCCTCTTCATAAGCCACAATTAAATACAACTAGTTAGCTATATCCTATTGTACCTGTTGGGCGATATATTAGAGGCACTTGACAATATCTTCATAATCAAAATAAAAAAAAGCCACGGAGATTAAAAATAAACTCCATACGAGAAATAGTACAACTCAAATCCATAATCTGAAAATTGCGTAATGAAACTCGTCTCATAGTAAATTAAAGTTTCAAGGAATGATTTTTATAGCAGAAAAAAAGTATATGATTGACGTAACCGTTCCCCACTTATGCTCTAATGGTAGAAAAGTAGACGAATCTGCTCTCACAATGATTAAAAGCGACGTGACCACCACTACCATCACCACCACCACCACTACCACCACCACCACCACCAGGCAACCCTCCACTCTTACGACTCTCTCTCTCATCACAACCACCACAAACCTACCAGACTACCCCCTTCCCCCAACACCATTACTACCACTAAGAACACATCCCATAACCACAACCAATACAAACCTACCAACCACCACAGTTTTATTCTCCCTTCACCACCAATACCACCACCACCACAGCCACACCCCAGCACATAACACTCCCAGAACAAGGTCAACAGATGACTCACTCACTCACTCACTCACAAAACACGAGACAACCACCTGAGGAAGGGAAACAGGAGGGAGGGAGGGAGGGTGGGAGGAAAATAAGGGAACGAGGTGAAGGGAAGGTAACCAACCCCCAACCCCACCATCCCCTTTCCCCAAGCATACCGAGGGAAGATGCGTTGCCCACCCTCCACAAACAAGGGGAATGGAGCTGTGTTTTGGAAGACACTAATGGGGACTCCGCCTCCTGTCACATGAAGAGAAAATGGGAGGAGGTGGTGAATTCAAAGACGGAGAGCGAGACATAGAAAGAAAACAGAGTGACGATGGGAGTGAGAGAATGGAGTGATGAGAGAGAGAATGAGAGAGAGAGAAAAAAAAAAAAGAATATGTGGAGAGCGGTATAGCAGGTTTCATGTGGAGAGAAAATATGTATGTTATTACGCCACAAAATACTTCGTGCAATCTGAGTCCATATTGTTATAGAATTATAGATGCTTGTGGGATGTGGTTATGAAAAAGTGAATGCATGTCGATAGCACGCTTAACTGGAATTTTTTTTTTTGTATTATATTGGTATAGAGTACCAAGGCATGAAATAGAACCATGGAATAAGATTAAAAAATGTACCTAAGTTTTTGTTTATTGTTATTTAATGTAAGTCAATTTGTAAGGATATTAAGTACTGTGCAACGTTGGTTAGAGTATAACATGGAGCAGATCCTTCAACAACTTAAGGATAACAGACATCCTTTTAAGTCCTGTATGTGTTTTTGGTGTAGGATTTTCGGCAAAGAAGACTGGAATTAGCATCAAGGGAAAGCAAAGCAAATAGTGTGGTTTTAAACTATACCTAGGCCTACTACACTGTGTTGAAAGTGTTGTAGTATCGTGCTGTCTACTTATTAACATCCCTAACAATAACATAAAGAC
>JAXIVD010005437.1:12500-27500 GCA_036785275.1 Cancer borealis
ACTTCACACACACACACACACACACACACACACACACACACACACACACACACACACACACACACACACACACACACACACACACACACACACACACACATACACACACACACACAAGCATGATAAAAATGATACTTTCAAGTTTTCATATTTTTTTGGTCTATTTGTCTGTTGGTCTTTGTTAGTCTTCCTTTATCATCTGTTTTTTATCTCTCTGTATACCCTCTCACTTCTCTCTCTCTCTCTCTCTCTCTCTCTCTCTCTCTCTCTCTCTCTCTCTCTCTCTCTCTCTCTCTCTCTCTCTCTCTCTCTCTCTCTCTCTCTCTCTCTCTCTCTCTCTCTCTCTCTCTCTCTCTCTCTCTCTCTCTCTCTCTCTCTCTCTCTCTCTATCTGTTTCCTCTCCTCTATCCTAGTCTAACCCGCGTCACACCTATTTCACACCTTCTCTCCCTCCGTTACCCTCCATATAATGTGTCCCTCTCCTTTCCACCCTCCCTGACGTTGGCACCGCCTGAACCACTATCTAAGAGATCAGGTGGTTGGCTTATTTACTGCCAGGATTAGCGACCAAGAGCACTGGCACGCCCCGTCTGGCTCTCTGGCTCTCTGACTCTTACCTCTCCCTCCCTCCCTCCTGACTCTCCCTCGCTGTGCCAATGACGACAGAAACACACACGTAGGTGAGGTAGGGATGGGGGAGGAGGGAGAAGGATGAGGTGACAAGGAGGGGATACCATAGGAAAAAGTGTGCGCGTGACAGGAAGATGAATGAGTGTGTGAGAAGATTATGGGAAAAGTTAGGCGCAACAATAGCTTTGAAAGAAAGAGTAGGGGTAAGAGGGGAGTAAGGGAAGAGCTGGGTGTAAGAATTAAAGTAATGATGATATATGTGATAATTGGTATGTAATGGTGGCATAGTTAAGGGAGCTTATTCTACCTTTAAATATTTAGTTTTAGTTGTTAAATAGATGGTTACTTTTACCCCGTGGACCATGGCACGCACAGGTGTGTGGTTGTAACATACTGTGAAACATAATAAAAAGGACTCTAACGCCAAGGTGAACTTATAAAATCAAAATAAGTAGCAGGGGTTACAAGGTAGTAAGAAACAATGGTTCTATAAACATTTTATTATGAAACAACACATATGTTTAGATTGGAAATATGTTTATTACAATAGTCTAAATTATGAAGAGTCAATATGACTTTGCTGAGGCCGGTGGAGGGAGCGGCCACGCGGCAGGCTACACCTAACGCTCAGTATCACATTAAATAAAACTTGAACAGCAAAGAACTTTTTTTTCCTCTACGTACGATATAAAAGTGATAATGAATGTAGGTCTTTTCACGTGATAATGAATAGAGGCCTTTTTGCCACGTACTCACATGGCTTTACGTTCTTGTCAGTCTTACTAGAAGAAAATTGTACCTTTTAACTAGAGTAAAAGGCGCATTTTCTTAATTAAAAGGATTCAAAATGCATGTGAATGAATGAATGATATAAACAAATCCTGAAGAAATTAAGTAAAAAAAAAAAAAAAAGAAACATTAAGTAGATAAGAAACTTCAGAGTCTTTACCTCATCCTGATAAACGTAGAGTGTATGATAAACGTCCGGTGGTATGCACGTATATGTATATTATTTTAAGACGCGATGGCTCCGTGTGTGACGAGCGAACACCACAGGTCTCGAAGCAGCAGCCAGGTAGCCAGCCAGGTGAAGGATTGATTACATGCCACCTGTATTATACTTTCTTAATGACCCGTAAGCATCTGTGAGGGAGGACCCGAACTGCACACCTCAATACGCTCACAAGGTCCCTGCGGAGCATTCCATTGTCTGTCTGAGGCTCCGGTAATATATATCGTCTTATTAGCTATACGAAGTGAAAGTACGAAGAGAGGAGAAGAAAGAGAGAGACTAAAAGAACTATGAACCATATACAAATCCACCATAATGCCGACAGAGGAAGAGGAGAAGGGGAAGAAGAAGAAAGGTGGAAACATTATTAATCTAACATTTACTAGAATACAAGTCAGTTTAGGTTTCCGCACGGCTGGCAGGACCGGCCGGCCAATAGGAGTATAATTTCAAATCATTAGTTGGTGAATGTCAAAAAATATCCTCTACTTTTTTTAACCCGTTGTAATCAGGAGCACTAATGTCGAAGCGGCCATTTTACGGTAATTCCCCTGATAATTACATGTCGCTGTGATTATGTCAGATTCACCATCAATAAAATTTTACAAATCGTATGAAATCGGACAGCAAATGCAGGGTTGGCTGGCCGCTTGCACTGCCGAGCTTAATGAATTCGGATTTATGGTTCATTTTACAACGGAGGGAATTCATTTCGGGTGAACCGACAATTTAGGGAATAAAATCTGGCTTGGTGGATTGTAGGGATCATAAAAATGAGTGTGAGTGTGTGTGTGTGTGTGTGTGTGTGTGTGTGTGTGTGTGTGTGTGTGTGTGTGTGTGTGTGTGTGTGTGTGTGTGTGTGTGTGTGTGTGTGTGTGTGCATGTGTGTGTGTGTGTGTGTGTGTGTGTGTGTGTGTGTGTGTGTGTGTGTGTGTGTGTGTGTGTGTGCGTGTGTGTGTGTGTGTGTGTGTGTTTCCGTGTGCGTGTATGTGTGTGCGTGTATGTGTGTGTGTGTGTGTGTGTGTGTGTGTGTGTGTGTGTGTGTGTGTGTGTGTGTGTGTGTGTGTGTGTGTGTGTGTGTGTGTGTGTGTGTATTTTTGTGTGTGTGAGAGATAATAAAAAAAAGAGAGAGAAAGAGAGGGAAAGCAATACGAGTATGCGCACGAGCCGGAAGTATCTACAATTTCAGGAAGTTATCGTATAATTGTACTAATCTTTATTATATAAAGACTAAGGTATAAATATATAACAACTCAGTTAAGTTATACAACAAAAATCTAAGACTGTTTGGAAATGACAATAAAAAAAAAACATATTTAAACACAGTACAGGTCTCTCTGATCGGACAGCAAGTTACCATCCTCCCGCAGCTACGGCGGTCAAGCTTGTGACCTCGAGGCCGGTGTGTCGTGACGGTCAGGTGACCTTTGTTTGGTCCGCTGTGCCGCCCTGTGACGGAACCGGAATAGTGACGCGTCGTAACACGAGACGGAGATAGGGTCTCTTGGAACCCGTTCATGTCCAGGACCACTTTAATTAAAGGGTCGCTTATGTCCGAGTTGCGGGGACGTGTTGAGTTACGCGGCGGCCACAGCGTGAGGCAACGACGCCATACTACCCGCACCGCCACACACACACACACACACACACACACACACACACACACACACACACACACACACACACACACACACACACACACACACCCGTCATATACACACATTATATATATATATATATATATATATATATATATATATATATATATATATATATATATAATGTTAGAATTTTGAAATGTAAATTTGTCAGCTCTGTTCATAGTTTCAGGGAAATTTCGTAAATGAATGAAAGTGTCTTGGCGGTGCACTTACGCCTTCTGCTGGCTGAGGCAAACATTATTTCATTCGATTGAAAAATTAAACCAACTTTATATCTAAGAAAGTGAGACAAGAATATGCATGACAAACCTATTGTCAGACGAATCACAAACTGATCATAAGAAAAATATATTTAACTCTCGTCACTCTTCATCAAGACTCGTACACGTGAACACATTGCTGTTGAAACATTTTAACATATAACATGATGTGTTGCTAACAGCTGATGATGGCGGGAGACATCAGGCGACTCTATACACACGGTACAAATGGGCAGAACACCTCCCTGGACCACGGACACCGGGCGGGCGTAACACGAACAGACAGACGCAGGGCACACTGTCATGACTTTGGCAGACAAAAGTATAGGACGACTACAGGCTACACGAAGCCACGGTCAAGGGAAATCAGAGGCCGTGGCTGGGACGATGGGGAGCAGACGGGCATGCGGGTGTGGTGGAGGTGGGGGGGTGGGGGGTAGGGCTATTTCACATTCACTACCACCACCACCATCCCTTGTGTCACTTTCACGTCACCACACTCACGTTCGTCATGCCAAGAGTCTTATCTCATGACTCTTTTGGTGGCGATAAAATGGTTTGCTCCTCCGTGCTAGAAGGGGAGGACTCATCACTTCTCAGAGGAACGTCATTTCTCTCGCTCACCACTTTTTCTTTTGAAAGTTCAACTCCTTCTTCTCCTCCTCCTCACCTGGCTAATGGACTCGCCATCTACACCATCTCATAGCGTTTCTAAGTTGTTTTCACTTACATCTCCACTAAAAATGATATGCTACGATATTGGTTACATTACTAGTTTAGTATTAAGAGTGTCTAGGTAACATACGTTGTTCTCGCCTCATCAAAGCGTCCATATGTTTGTGAGGGACATCACTTCCCCTTCTTCCTTTGTCCTAATCCACCGCTCATAACCACAGGCGTCTCTTTTTCACACCAATTCTCTAAAACTCGTCCATTTTGATAGCAGTGTTCCAACGTTCTGTGGTTGATTATTTTATTCGTAGGTTTATAATCTTGACACACTTAAAGCTTGACCAACATTTTGGCCACCGGTAATTAGTGCGACTACACGTCACCAGGTGTGGGAGGCGGGATCACAATGCTACAGATGAGGTTAACCTTCAGGCCGGTGGATGGGTGGTGGTGCTGGTGTGATTTTGGCACCGCCGGGGAGAGTGTGGTTCAACGATGACGGCGATACAGGCGGCAAGGGGCGCGTTGCCACTGGTCTGGTCACAATCGTCGGATGCAGGCTGGCGGTGCTGTATGGCGGCACCGCCAGGGTCGCTGGCAGCGGAGCCTCCAGCCCAGAGGGCGACAAATGTGACCCGAGTCCATTTAGGCCGGGCGGGAGGCCGGGGAAGGAGTGGGCGTGGTGGGGTGCTAGACCGAGGGACTTTGCGTAGACTTGAAGCAACGCCTCCTGGGGCGTGGGGAGCCGGGGTGCCATGGGTAACGGGCGAGCATAGGGTGAGGCCTCCAGGTGTAATGGTCGATGGACACTCATCTTGCCCACCGCGCCTGCCAGGACAGAAGACGGTGAAGTAGGTGACGACGAGGAAGATGCCATGTCCGCTAAGGACCAGATCCTCGGCTTTACGGGTGATGCTGGTGGCTGCGGCGCGAGGGATGGCGCCTCCCCGCCTCCTGTTGTGCTGGAAGGAGAGGGCGGCCTCAAGGGCGACCCTTCACTTCCACCGTCGTCCACCCCGCGGCCTTCACCGCCCACGTCCACATCTGCCGATAAAAAGAATCTTAGTAAGAGTTTGTTTTCATGGAGGTCATAATGCTGAATAATGTTTTTGTAATCATTTCTGACCACGTTTTGAGTAATATTTACTACCATAATTTCCGTTGATATAGCTCTGCTAAGCATTACCTAATGCTTATTAAAAAAATAACAATACAAATATTATCTCTCCGAATACATCTATATTCTCATTCAAGTCAGTGAAGCCTCACAATTAGATTCACGCCTACGTAGCTTACTCAACCTGGATTAGTTTATTTCAAGGAATACTTCCCCCACAACTTCCCTCCCATCACACGCAACGGATCTCTTCTAGTTCTCGCTCTGCCATCCCACCCTCACCCTATCACCATACCATCGCCATTTCCGCGCCCCACCACCCGCGTCCTTCACTCCAGAGCATCCCCCTTCCCCAACCGCCACCTCTCACTCAGCAGTATATCCTTCCCTCTTCTCCCATCCTCTCCCCACAAGAGCGTCGAATACCCCAGCAAAAGAACAACCCTGACTCCCCCTTAAGGTCGTAGCCAAGACCGTCCATCAAAACACCGCATACCCGGCGCCTGTTCGTCATCTCCATCACAATACCTGCCATTATGTAGCGGCCACATCACCGCGCCGCCACCAACTCTCCCTACCTCTTCCTAATGTTTAAGAGTCATTGTCCTCTTACCGCCCTCTCCTTTCAACGAGGGTCTACTTCTTTTTTTGCATTCATTTACCTAATAGATTCCAGTACGTGGGCGTGTTGCACGAGCCCATCCATCTCCGAGATTGCATAGTTATTCTTGTTTTATATGTTTTTTTCTTCTCTCATCAAGATTCATACGAGAAGACTTTGGACATACACATATTGAGGCTTTGTATTTGTGTGTGTGTGTGTGTGTGTGTGTGTGTGTGTGTGTGTGTGTGTGTGTGTGTGTGTGTGTGTGTGTGTGTGTGTGTGTGTGTGTGTGTGTGTGTGTGTGTGTGCATGTATGTTCTAAGCTACCTGGAGATAATTTCGCACTAAACTAAAGAGATTTATCTACTTATTTTTTTCTTTTTTTGTGTGTGTGTGGGTCTTATGTTTCGTTTACATTTCTTCTTTTTTTTGGTGATCACTCAGCTTTTAATTTCCATGGAACATAAGACGAGTATGCCTTCCACTCACTATTTTTTTGTTGTGCGTTCTTGTTCGTCCATTATTTCTTCAGTGTCTCAAGAAAGCTTATGCGTGTCGTCTACAGTGTCGCTTTCATAGTCGTGACCAGTGTCTTCTGAGGCTTTCCGGGCATCCCTGTCTTGCCACTTCATCAAAATCTCAAATTACTCCACATTATCGGAGTTTCGACGAAGTTTCTAATCACCACATGAGACTGATACCTTTGTAAGACGCACCAGCTTTCATTTAATGTGAAAAAAGAGCCGAACCTGAGCAAGAAGTTGATGGGAGTTCTTTCACATTTACAACGTCTCAAAGTGGCTAGGCACCCCCATCCCTTCCCTCATCAGTGTCTGACAAGAGACATCCATCTGCGTGGTGAGACGGAGCCGTGGCGGGGACGACCTGACCACCGCTGGAGGGCCGAGCTGGATGGATGCGAGTCGTTTCTCCTTTATTTTTGTAATTTTTAATGAATGCTTCGCTCTTCATGCCTGCTTTTGGCTGCCTCACACTCCTCAGGTGATTGGTTAGTTTTTCGCTGATCTCAGTAATTATGTCTCTTTTCTGTTGTTTAAGGAAGAGTTTCTTATCATGGGTCAAAAAGGAATGTGTAATTATCAAAACTGTACATTTTTGTATTAACTTTGATTCCAAGTAAATGCAGTTCCATCAGAATTATGTTTATGTTCGTAATCCGTCTCTTTGCAATGGCTGTACAGCTCTTTAGATGAGGAACACGCTCGCAGAACAAAATCTCTCACCCACCGCGACAGGAAAACTACACCCCAACACTCAAGTTCACCACACACACCACATGAGGTTTACATTTGAAACTGAAATAAATCATGTTCTGTTCAACTATGCTAACGGTGCATAAATAACCCATGGAAATCTTAATATAATCTACTGGAGAACTAAACCGTGCGCTGGAACACTGTAGCAAGCAGCTGGGCGGCGTCCCGGGGACACGACTCCATTCTGATGAAGTCTGGTTTTGCCATATACCCCCAAAACATGATGACCACAAAAACCCCGCTGGTCACCTTGACTAACGATATGTGAACATAGGGCGGAGTCTACCTATCGTGGGCAGGTAGAAAATGAAGAAGGAGGAGCGAGATGACAGCCACAGATGATGTAATGGCGGCGGTTCTTTGTTCTCGAGGGGGAGTGGCGGGAAAACGGGGTCCAGCCGTCGTTCGAATGCATGTGCATCGACTGCGACCATGTCTTGTCATTCTATTCTTAAGCTTGATTTATTCCCAGTCCGACGCATGAACTGAAATGCAAAGTGGTTGATTTACGCCTTCCAATAGCGGAGGGGTCAGCGTCTGGCACGTGTCTATTGGGTGAGGCGGAGAACCTGGGCATGGTACACTTTGCCTGAGGTCGAGGCCGGAGCGCGAGTGCCCAGCTGAAGGATGAGGCTTGTTGAGAGCAAGCTGATGGATATCGCAGCGACTCACCACCCGACCCACGGACGACGCACACGATAAGGCCTCGGCGCGAAGGAGCCCTGACGTCAAGTCTTATCGTAGGGACATGTTTTAAACTAAGATGCTACACGGGGTTATTATGGACTCTGAAACCTGAAGAAGAGAGAAAAATTTTTTAAGGTGGATGTCTCTCGCTCGTTCCCTCCCTGCCTCGCGACCCCGCAGAGCCGTACATCTTACTGACGGACGCAGCTTGAACTCCTTGACGCACGACGTGCCTCAGTCTTATAACTTAGCATACGTATCCTTTGTAGAGGAATGTTAGTGGACAAAGAGGGCCTGTGGTAACATGGTTCGCAGTGATGGCTCTGCGTGTTAAGTGCTATATTATTTCATACAGAAAAAAAAGAGAAATGAAAATAGAATAAACCAACTCCCAACTGCTATAATAAGCATCATCTGAATAGACTTGAATATTCTTTTATAATGTATTATTTGACCAAATTCATCTTAAATAAGATTTGGTGGTTTGAATGATAGTCTCGCAGCTTTGTAAAGTAAATTCTAATGCGTGAAAGAAAGAGAAAATCGCATAATCACTTTCCTTCCTCTGAGTGCAAATGAATTATATGAAGAAAAAAACTAACATTATTAGCGATGCATTGTATTTAGAGGGAGGCCTTTCAACAGAAGTCACATAATCTCTGCCTTTAACTATAGCCGTTCACCTCACTTCCATTTCCTTTTCGCTTCATGCCAGATGGATGAAGAGGAAGAGAAGAGTACCATTAAATTTCAATGGAAGCCGCGACACAGAGCCATAATGAAGGGCGAGGAACACGCAATGGGGAGGCAAGATTATGTGGTTAGGATGGATTTTACTAGGAAATGTTTCACCTCCAGTAATCAGAGAGCGAAGTAGTAGTTCCTCTCTGCCTCACTCTGCACGTAACACCATCACCACCATCACCACCACCTACTTACGTGCCTCTTTCCTTACGTACTTTCCTCCGTACTCTCCATCCTTCTCTTCCTATTCAATGGTGTCGCTTTGAGGGTAATGTATAGTGATCTTCCTCCCCCATTTTCTACGTACTTCCGCTCATATGAGTGATTTGTTGCTAGAAAATGAGAAGTTATGTATTTTAACTTTGATTGATTTGAAGTTAAGGTTGAGTGTCTGGTGTTCCATGTCCATTTATTTTCATATATCCAAATATTTCACTTTATTGGTATTCTCTTTTTTAGATGGTCAAATTTCAACTATTTCTTCTTCTCTTCCAAATTTTGCGGTATAATAATCGATATAATTCTTCCTTCTCAACATGGCGGTCCCCCACTAAGCCCTCCTATGTGTAACTGAATCCCTCCCTCGGCCAGACTCTCCCTCAGAAGCGCAGGGAGGCAATGGGTGATATGCATGACGTGGCCGCAGTTACAAAACCTATCCTGATATTTTTTTCCCATATCACAGACGCTATATATATATATATATATATATATATATATATATATATATATATATATATATATATATATATATATATATATATATATATATATATGCTTATGGTAGTTCACACACACGCGCACACATACACGTACACACATACACCCATACACACACACAATACATGCCGTTACATAGAGCCGTCAACAAATGTCTTCGATTTTCACCTCATTCCCTGGTTCCCCTGACGGAGTGAGGTGCAGTGTGTCCCTAGCAGCTAAAGCCAAGTTCCCAAGTCAAGGTTTCGTATAAGTCACCTTTACTTTTTTACGCATAACCCGAGGAGAACAGGTTTCACCACATACGCAAAACCGTTTCCACCTTGACATATCTGTGATACGGACACGTGTAAAACGAGGAGTGTCGTTTGAGGAGAGGGATAAACACAGGAGGAGTCAAAACACCACGTCACCATCTCGACCTTTCCTTAAATCAAAGAGAGACCGATAGTTTGCGTCACATAACTAGTCATTTTTTTTGTAGCATGTATGTGTGTCTATTTTTTAGGGTGTATCCATTTCCTAATCTTCCTCATCCACTTTACGATTGACTCACACTCCTCAGGGCATTGAGTAGACGTGTCTCAGGCTTGGAGAAAGGTTATGGCAGGTGATACCCAACACATACATTTTTATTACAGGTAGTCTCACTGCTCTCTCTCTCTCTCTCTCTCTCTCTCTCTCTCTCTCTCTCTCTCTCTCTCTCTCTCTCTCTCTCTCTCTCTCTCTCTCTCTCTCTCTCTCTCTCTCTCTCTCTCTCTCTCTCTCTCTCTCTCTCTCTCTCTCTCTCTCTCTCTCTCTCTCTCTCTTCACATACACACACACACACACATACACACACACACACACACACACACACACACACACACACACACACACACACACACACACACACACACACACACACACACACACACCACTAATGATTCCATGTAAAAATCCTCATTACCATTTCCACCGGCCATAAATTGGGTTTCCAGCTGCGCCTAGCATGTGTCATTACCACCTTAATAATGTTATCTACACACGCTGCTCGGGGGTATTATACTTGTTCTGTAGCCTCTCCACCACTACTACGCCTCCACTGACCAAAGACTTCACAGATGTACTTCGCAGGTGTGTGTGTGTGTGTGTGTGTGTGTGTGTGTGTGTGTGTGTGTGTGTGTGTGTGTGTGTGTGTGTGTGTGTGTGTGTGTGTATGTGTGTGTGTGTGTGTGTGTGTGTGTGTGTGTGTGTGTGTGTGTGTGTGTGTGTGTGTGTGTGTGTGTGTGTGTGTGTGTGTGTGTAATAATAATAATAATAATAATAATAATAATAATAATAATAATAAACGGTTTAATTTTAATTTTACTTTATAGTTGCAGCCGGTTATGTTGAAAATCCACAGACAAATTTACACAGACAAATTTTACACAAGTATCCCATGAATTTTCCCCCCATTTTCTATGCTACTCAGGGTGACAGGCCACCCTTTTGGCTGCCGTAAGGCGCCGGCAACCGCTGTTTAACAGCGGCCCGAACAGTGATGAGGGTCACTGCCGTATATTTTTTATTTATGGGAGATTTGTTTTCTCCCCCCAGAAAGCGGGTCACAAACCCCGTCTGAGATCAGGTACCTCATTACTGTTTGGTGAACAGGGACCACACACTTATAAGAGACTTGGTCCATATGTCTCCTACCCGGCGCGGGGATCGAGCCCGCGACCTCTCGCTTGTGAGGCGAGCGTCCTAACCACTAGACCACCGGGTGTGTAAAACCGGGTGTGTGTGTGTGTGTGTGTGTGTGTGTGTGTGTGTGTGTGTGTGTGTGTGTGTGTGTGTGTGTGTGTGTGTGTGTGTGTGTGTGTTCATGCACTTAAGGAGAGACAAATGAGACGTCTAGCAAAAGCGACAAGACGACTGGCAAGCAGATAAAGAATAAAGTAAGTTGGTATTATCAAGTACTTAGTTAGATGATGGTTAATAGTTCATTAACGTAATAAAAAAATACACACATACACAGCTGCGGTAAAACATGTGCCCCAATCTATGCTATAGCCCCACAGTGGTGATTTATGTTATAAGTAATAATAACGCACATATTTAATGATGTAACGAAATCGTCCAACGTGAAAAGTTCTACATATCAGTACAGCATCGTGAAACTCAGGCGTGAGAAATACTCGTAGGTTTCATTTCCGACTCATCTGCACGTATGTATGTGTTTAATTAGAACACTAATGTATACCTACAAGTACTTAACACAAAAAACGGTTTGATATATTAACACAAAAAATATGCAAAATCAATACCACAGAACCCTTTCACCACCACCACCACCACCACTAATATCTCACCTGGGCCAGCTAACCCACGTACCTGGCCCTCACTCACCTGCCCACCACCCTACAAGGACACTCACACACCTCGACCATCACGCAGGTATAGCAGCCGGCGGAGGTGTGTGGCGGTGGGGCAGCAGTGACAAGGAGGAGGAGGAGAAGGAGGAGGAGGAGAAGGCGGAGGAGGAGGAGGAGGAGGAAGAAGAGGAAGAGGAGGAGGAGGAGGAGGAGGAGGAAGAGTGATGCACGACACTCCATTAGGTCCAGCCAATCCCCCAGAGTGGCTAGCGGCTCCTCACTATCGTTCCAACAACCTACATGCTTTCTACATTCCGCTAATCAGACGCCTATCTACCTATCATCCGTTTAATTATGCCTCCCTGCGGTCCAGCGGCCATCCAAAGACTTTTTTTCACTACCATAATTATTTATAGGAGGAGTGAAAAAAGCCGGGGAAGGTGGGGGAGGTGTGTGTGTGTGTGTGTGTGTGTGTGTGTGTGTGTGTGTGTGTGTGTGTGTGTGTGTGTGTGTGTGTGTGTGTGTGTGTGTGTGTGAGAGAGAGAGAGAAGGAGAAGTGATAGATTTAAGGAGGTGCGAAATGGAGATATTTAAGTACTAACTGTTAATAATTATGGAAGAAGGAAGAATGAAAGAACTGAAGGATATGAAGGAGTTTCTATGGATACTGATATGTAAATGATTCGTTATGTGTTATCTTGCTTTGTGGAGAAAGAAATGTATTGACATGAAATGAAGATAGGTTAAAACATTTAGTGATGTGTATAATTAATATGGAAGTTATACGATTTTTTTTTTTTTTTTTTTTTATTCATACAAGAGATAAGTTTGTTTATTTATTTTGTTATTTCTTGAGTTTTATGTGTGAGCTATCTTGTATTGTAGGTGTGTTAAATGGAAGAAATAAAATAAATTAAATTAACATCTAAAATCACACATACTGTTATAGCAAGACAAAGAAAATAATAATATCAGTAAAAATAACATAAAAGTCTCAAAATAATAAATCCAAAAAGTCATCCATTAATAAACATACGAATAAACTAACAAGTAAATAAATCAATAAACGTATGAACAATAAAAAAAAAATATGGCAAATGAAAAATAAATAATGACACCTTTAACGTTACATCTACTGTCCTTCCCCCAAGCAAAGATAAATCAATAAATAAAATAAAAAAAAACAAAAATGGCGATGAACTAAACCCGTTTTTAATAATTTCCTGGCCCAGCATCACTTAGTATATTATTTTGCGAGTCACTAAGCAAACCGGCAGCAGCATGAAGCGGCGACGTCGTGTGGAAAGAGTGTAGACGTCTGTCAAGGAATGCAGATGTGTGCGTCTGTCTTTCAAGTGACTGGCCACCTCCCTCATCCCCCTCATTAACGTCACCTCTGCTCGCAAAGTTCAGGTGCATTGCATTTGTCAGGCCTCAAGCTAATCCGTAAGAGCAGCAGCATCAACATTTTTTTTTTTTTTTATACTTAAATCACTCTCTCGATTTGCTTGCTCCCTCCGGCGTGACTTCAGGCTATGCAACAATAAAGTAAAATTATCCAGAATTCTGCTGTTATTTTCTGATGTATAGTTTAGTCCGAAGTGTAGGTGTTTGGAGTGTTTCTTAAGTGATTTTCGTTAGCGGCGTTGCACTGCGCATATTGTGTTAGCTAATGTCTTATTTTTCTTTTCACGTTTTCATTTTTTTCTTATACAATGAGCGAGGTAATGATAGGTTGTGTAACGTTGTATGACCTTGATCGATGTACTACGTATCTGTCAAAGCGACGCCTTGGTCTTTATTTAAAAGAATATATAACTTACCCTGTTCAAAAGATAACAAAGGATAAATCAACATGTCGTCTAATAACTCTATAAACATTGACTTTAATACAACATTTTAACTTCAATTTAAAAAAAAACTTACCCTGTTCAAAAGATCACAAAAGATAAATCAGCGTGTTGTCTAATACCTATACCAACATTGACTTCAATACAACATATAAACTTGTATTTTTTTCTTAGTCAGTTACCGGTTATCACAAATTTAATACCAGTGTGGCTATGGCAGGCATTTTTATATTACAACCCTTCACTAACGATGCGTGTATCCTCCGACATGAACATTCTCTCCTCCATCCAAGACCCTCCTACGCTCCTTGGCATCCCTCCCCTCCCTTAGCCTCCCTTCATTCCCTCCTCTATAGCTCACGAAGCCTCGCAGGAAAGGGTAGCCACAAAACACGATATCCCAGTGTTGTCGCGCATGTCAGTATCACCAAGTATCGCAAAGTATCGCAAGGTATCGCCAGGTAACGTCCAGCGGGTCGCGTCCCTATCAAGTAGACGGGTCTCGAGGCGTGAGTTATCGGGGACATTAAGACAGCACATGGGCCTCGTCTTGGCTTCCTCGATTGTAACTTTTATGGCAGCTATTTCTCCGCCTTTTTTTTGAGGGAGAGTTGGTAGGGGATGAGGAGGAGTAGTAAGTGTGGACACCTCTATCTATAGTAGCACCGGTGGACACAGGCTGAGCGTCGTTCTTGAGATCACACAGGGGTTTTTAGAGGTATGAAAGTGGATGTGCAGCTGATAGAAGACGAGTAGCGGATGGTTTTCTGTCATTATGTGCTCTCTCTCTCTCTCTCTCTCTCTCTCTCTCTCTCTCTCTCTCTCTCTCTCTCTCTCTCTCTCTCTCTCTCTCTCTCTCTCTCTCTCTCTTATTACCTTCCTCTTGTGTGTGTGTGTGTGTGTGTGTGTGTGTGTGTGTGTGTGTGTGTGTGTGTGTGTGTGTGTGTGTGTGTGTGTGTGTGTGTGTGTGTGTGTGTGTGTGTGTGTATCGTTCACTTTTTTTGCATTCTTTCTCTCCACTTTAATTACTTCACATGTTTTCTTATTTACTCATTTCGTCTCGGGAAGTGCTGATCCATTGACTTCCACCTCCACTGACGTCCACCTTTCGTGTCGCCTTCGTCAGTGCCGTGGAGTCGTCTTTTTACATGATGACTCCGTGTCAGGCTTCGCGGCGTTATCTCTGGGACACCAGTTGGAGCCTTCGATATCTTAGTCATTAAAGTAATTGGACACGAACTACCCGACTGGTCTGGCGAGGAGACGCATGCAGGAATGGAGGAGGGACGGAGGGAAGGCAGGGGAGGGGGGTGAGAGCCTTTGTGTCACGGCGACTCTTCTTTCTTTCATTGTTCCTATTTTTCTTTCCTTGTCTATTTTATCTTTACAAAAATGGGATGTAAGATAAATGATACTCGTTTAGTTTT
>JAXIVD010005438.1:0-29179 GCA_036785275.1 Cancer borealis
TATATATATATATATATATATATATATATATATGTATGTATATATATGTATGTATATATATATATATATATATATATATATATATATATATATATATATACATACATATATATATACATACATATATATATATATATATATATATATATATATATATATATATATATATATATATATATATATATATATATTTATATATATATATATATATATATATATATATATATATATATATATATATATATATATATATATATATATATATTATATATATATATATATATATATATATATATATATATATTATATATATATATATATATAATATATATATATATATATATATATATATATATATATACATATATATACATATATATATATATATATATATATATATATATATATATACATATATATATATATATATATATATATATATATATATATATATATATATATATATATATATATATATATATATATATATATATATATATATACATATATATATATATATATATATATATATATATATATATATATATATATATACATATATATATATATATATATATATATATATATATATATATATATATATATACATATATATATATATATATATATATATATATATATATATACATATATATATATATATATATATATATATATATATATATATATATATATATATATATATATACATATATATATATACATATATATATACATATATATATACATATATATATATATATATATATATATATATATATATATATATATATATATATACATATATATATATATATATATATATATATATATATATATATATATATATATATATATATATATATATATATATATATATATATATATATATATATATATATATATATATATATATATACATATATATATATATATATATATATATATATATATATATATATAATATATATATATATATATATATATATATATATATATATATATATATATATATATATATATATATATATATATATATATATATATATATATATACATTAGTTCAACACTAATTCATATACAAGATAAAAATTATATAAGGATATTATTATTTTGCAAAGCCCTCCCAAGCCACCTGTGATGGTGTCCGGTGTGGTTGCCAAGATGAACCGAGATTTTCCTACGGCTGCCGTCAAACACACTCATGAGAAGCCCATCCCAACCCGTGACTCCCGCCCTGCCCACATCCCCAAGCCCGGGATCATTCAACAACCAAGGAAATAGATAGAGAGATCTTCAGCCTCAAATATCCTAGAGTCAAATGTTAGCCCTTTAATTTTTCACTTCCGGTCCACAAAGGTATGTGTAAACCATTGTCCAATCTTCCCATTCCATTTTTTTGTTAGTACTGTATGAAGCCTTTTCACCAGAACACACATACCTGATACGGCAAGTAACAATTCTTTGATAACTTTTATTTTTGTGATAGGAGGTAATAGATTTTCCACTGACTTTTTTTTCACTCATGTAATTTTCTTTTCTTTTCCGGCAAAAAAGAGCATAACATTATGATTATTTCCAAGAACTAGTAATATACACAATTTTAAGTTCAGAATCCAATGTACAGGAAGATCTTGGTATGTATAGATGTGTGTGCATGACTGATGCCTTCAAAAAAATATATATATTACCATTACTCATCTAGCCCTACACCCAGCCACTCGCTCAAGTGTTGAGGCTAATCAGCTACCAAGTGCTCAGAATATTGATTCAGGGAAATATGATGTAATACTTACCTGGCACAGGAGACACCGTGATCATATAATAAAGCAGACACCCCTGCATTGCCTCCTCACAACAGGTTATTATTCTAAGTGCTTTCTGACACTTAAAATATATAAAATTCAACAATACTAAACCACAAATTTTCTCAAGCCTAGCTGGTGAAATTTGACATGTGCAGTTGGTAGTTGTATTTAACTCTAATGAATGCAACTTAATTAAGCAGTACAAATATATCATGTGTTGAATTTAAGAGGATTTATTTATATAGTACAACTGTACGCATTGCTTTGAAGTTATAAAAAATGAAGTTTAGCAAGATTTAAATAAATAAAGTACAACATTGGTTTAATAAACATACCTACATATTATATTGAAAGATTCAACAAAAAACTTGGACGTCAAAGTCAAGCCATTTAGTAAGAAAATTAAAAAAAAAAATTTAACGAACTCTAGGAAAGCATTCATTCAACACAAGCTCAATAAGAGTAAATCATATATACTGAACATTAATTTGTGATGGAGATACTTAATGTGGCTTCATACTGGTTGTATTGAAGCATTAGACAGTTGTATTAAAGTATTAGACACAAATTACTCTACATAATGTAAACACAAACTATATACAGAGAGAAGCACCAATTTATAAACGTGTGTGTGTGTGTGTGTGTGTGTGTGTGTGTGTGTGTGTGTGTGTGTGTGTGTGTGTGTGTGTGTGTGTGTGTGTGTGTGTGTGTGTGTGTGTCTGTGTCTGTGTCTGTGTCTGTGTCTGTGTGTTTGTATGTCTGTCTGTCTGTCTGTATCTGTCTGTGTGTCTGTCTGTGTGTCTGTCTGTCTGTCTGTCTGTGTGTCTGTGTCTGTGTCTGTGTAAATTAATTGATTGGAATGGTATACATGACGTACATACATACCAGATATATCAAATGAAACGTGTCATGAAAAAGAGAAGAAAAAAAAAATTCAGGTGCCGTGTACTTTGTTCCTTAATTGTATATTTCTTTTTGCCTGTGATCACTACTTGAAATGTAACAAATTATTTAATTGTCTTTTGTTAGGCTTAATTTTTGTCTAAGTTTTAGTAATCTGGAAACTATTAGCAGCTGTAATAAATATGGATGTAAAGTGTTAAATGATATTCAATAATCATTACTATTAATGTGATTAGGAATCCCCTTGGCAAGGGTGATCTCACTGCAATATCAAATATGCAGTGCAATAACAAATGCATTTCTTAAGTATGCAAAAAGATATATAATGCTAGCTATTCTTCCTCTTTTGGTTATAGATAGATGTACAAATACACAAAATTTAGTACCGTACATACTGGCTTGAACCAATTCATTTACATTAACTTCTCTATACTCGAGGTTGATATTAGAGACACTTGTAGCTTGTTGTCCCTTAGCCAGTGCCTTTTTAATTAATGTAAAAAAAAATTCAAAGTATTCCTCTGACAATGAAATGAGCTCTTAAATGGTAAAGTAAGATAGGAGTTTTCTAATATACAGATGAGCGTGTGGAGGAGGAAGGCTGGGTTCTGGTGGCAGACACTTTCACTGACCACCACCAACGGGATTCTAAACCCACATATGCCGGCATTTACTCGGGCCTAAACACACCTCATGCAACACCAGGTGATTCCTATTCCTATGTGTACTTTTTGTGACTGCTTTCAATGCTTCAATCCATCTGTGTATGTATGTGGACTGTCATTGCTGTCCTCTACTACTTGCATATTGTGGATCTGTTTGACCTTTTTAAAGCTTACTGTGCTAGGCTGGGCCCTTGTTAACTCTTGCCTATATTCCTAGTAAATCCTTGGGTGCAGTGCTATTCTGCTAGTGTTGTGGGAGTCTTGGATGATGGGTTGGACAAACATTGAACAGTGTTAAGTTATGTCCAGATGTGAAGGTACTCCCTTGTGTTTTTAAAGCTTATTTTTTATTTATTTTATTCTTTTATTTGCTTGTGTACATTCATTACCTTTTCCTAACTAGCTTTCTGGTTACCTCTGGGGCATGTTGTCACTAATAGCAACTAGCACACATACATTATACCACGTCCATAGCCTATCGGGTTTGAGGCAATGGCTGGGATGATAATTATTGGTGCATTCTAGACGGTTAACATTTTGTGATTATTACTGTTGTAGCAGCTGATAAATATAGCTATTGTTAACTATACTATTACTATTACTATTACTCTGTGGTTGAGGCTGCAAGAATACTACCACCGTATTCCCTGTGGATGGTACAAGTTATTTTATTTTATTTTATTTTTTTTTTCCCTTTATCATAAACCGTTAGCACCAGTAGGCAAAGATGGACTTACCTCTTGCCTGTTATTTGGCGTAGGTGACAAAAAGGGAGGGAGGGAGGGATCTGGGAAGCCTCTACTCTGTATTCTCTCCTATGGAAAGACAGGGTGAGGTTGGAAAGAAATTATTAAGAGTTGAGGAAAAATGAAATATTAGAGGAACATCATGCAAAGAAAAGAGAGCATTGGAGGTATTATTCCATTGCAGAGAAAGAGAGAGAGGATGAGGTTGGAAAAATAATTAATCAGAGTTGAGAAAAAACGAAATATTAGAGGAACATTGTGCAAAGTGAGAGACTTCATGGAGAGTTAAGTTACCATGAACCTTAAATGCCTTACCTTAACTAACCTAACTTAATGGGGATATAAGTCATGTGTATTTAAATAAATAGATTATAATGATGATAATAATTATCATAATGATAATAATAGCTTGATAGTAATTTTGTTAGGTGGTTTTAGTATCTGGGGAGGCAGTGGTCTAGTGGCTAGTGGTCGGGCATACCAGCCCAGGGTCCCGTGTTTGAGCCTCGACACGGGCTGTCCACTTTTCTTTGATACTACCGCCGAGTGGCCTAAGATCACCCACACGCTGCCATAACACCTTCCTCGCTGGGACTGCAACGTTATATGTGTGAGGAGCTTCCGCTGGCACCATGAGCCTATCAATAAGAAACAAGGCGTCACTTAAAAAATCTAACCCGCACTACTAACGGGCGGAGGCCGACCATCTAAGGTCTCCCTGAAGCCTACCGGTGCCACGGGTAAAAGATTAAAAATAATGAAGAAAGAAAAAAAAAATATATATATATATATATATTTTTTTTTTTTTTTTTTTTTTTTTTTTTTTTTACTACCATATAGAACCCTGTCATATATTTCCCTTTTTCTGTAGATACATTGATATTTTGGTGGAATCATCAGTACAGGCATCAGTTGTTCATTTAGCATATGTATAGACTGGCCAAACAACAGAAGAAAACTCAATGACTGGACGAATATGCGTGAGATAGAGAGAAAGCATAAATGAGGAGTCCCGATTTACTGTGCTCTTCAGAAGATTTAAGGCAATACCGGATGCCTTATTAACAGCTCTGCGAATATGTTGATGAAATTTCAAGGAGACATCAACCAACAGTCTCAAATCTGAAACGGAATCTACAAACTGAATTGGGTGGCCATTCATATAGTAAATGGGTCCTGGATGGAGTGAGACACCACGACAGAACCTAATAGCAACAGTTTTGTCAGTATTTATCTCAAGTCCCCATGACTCAACTCAGGAAGGGGGCAAGGAAGTAGGAGGGGAGGACAAGGGAGCCGTGTTCTTTATGAACGCGACGATGGCATCAAGGGAAGGAGCGGGAAGGAGCGGGAGAGGAAGGTGCAGGGCGAGTCTTTTTAGAAAGGTGGAAAGGGGGCGAAGAGATCAAGGCGGGAGCGGGAGAGGGGGTTGGTGGGGGAGGGGAGACCAAAGCTTCAGAGTGGTGGTGTCGCTTGGTAGAGTGGGAGCGCTGGGGTCGTGGAGAGGGAAGGGCAGGAGTACAGGCGGTGGTGGAGGTAGGAGTATCAGGGTCAAGGACAGCAAAAGAATTAGAGCATGAGATGGAGGATGGAGGGGGTGAGGTGGAGAAGGAAGAGGAAGGAGGTAGAGGAGAGGGATGGGTGGAAGAAGGGATAGAGGAGGGAGGCCGAAGACCGGGGCGGGAAGAAGAGGACGTGGCTGGAGAGTGAGAGGCAGAGGCAGCGACATGGCGAGGAGAGGGGGTGAAGCCTAGGCGACGAGCTTCCTGACGTGCCTCACATAATGTGAGATCGCCACGGAAGCGAATACCAGCGACCTCAGCCTCAAACTTATAAGCTGGGCAGCCGCGGTAGAGAGCATTATGAGGGCCACTACAATTGCAGCAGCGCCGGATAGTAGCAGGGCATTGATCGCGGGTGTGGGTAAAGTCACACAAAGGGCAGCGGAGAGCAGAGCGGCAGTGTTTTTCCGGGTGTCCAAGGCGCCAACAATTTCGGCACTGGCGAGGTGGAGGAACATAAGGCCGGACGGGGAGCATGATGCCCCCAACGTAAACATGGGTAGGAAGTTCGTGGCACTTAAAGGAGATCCGAGCAACATTGGTGGGATTTTTCTGGCGACCTCGGGGAGACAAGGTGTAGCAGCGGACGTTGACAGCGTCATACTCGCTGAGTAGGTCGAGAAGGTCAGTATGACAGTCTGACCAGACCTTGTCATCAATAGGGCAGTCTTGAGGGGAGATGGAGACAGTGCCAGTGCATGTGTTGAGACGGTCGTCAGGGGTCGCACAGAAGGGATCACCAGATGGGGCCAACAAGCTGGCCATGGCCTGAGACCGAGTCTCAGACTCCACACGTATCAGGCGAGAACGGTCAGGTCGGGTCTGGAAGTGGACCTTGCCCACTTGTTCCTGTAAGCAGCGTTGAAAGTGGAGGGTATTCACAGCGAAGGGAGCGGAGGGAGGGATAGTAAAGAAGCGATCCCAGCGGGCAGGGGCAAAGAAGAGGTCATGGGCAGAGGGGCGAGTCGCGCCACGAGAGGAACTTGTCCAGGGCTGTGCCGTCATCTTCGTAGCATTAAGTCCAATTATGCAAATGTTATAACTGGAGTGCCTCAAGGCTCTACAATCGGCTCATTATTATTTTTACTTTATATCAATGATATTACTACTTCATCACATACTTTAAAATGTACACTGTTTGCTGATGACACTAATATTACCTTATCCAACCTTGATAAAGAAATTTTAATTAGAACAATAAATCTAGAGCTATTTAATGTATCTTCTTGGCTATTTTGTAATACTCTCTCTTAATGTAGACAAAACACAATATATGATATTTGAAGGTAAAAAAAAGTTTGATGATTGTGATATAAATATATGTAATAAGAAAATACAGTTGAGTCGCTCCATAAAATATCTAGGTGTACATATTGACGATCGATTAACGTGGTCAGTTCACATATTTCACATAAATAATAAACTTGCTACAACATTAGGCATTCTACACAAAATTAAACATTTGTTAAACTCTGATACTCTTTTAACACTGTATTATACACTATTCCATCCATACCTCAACTACTGCAATGTTGTCTGGGGTATGGCTAATAAAACAACACAAAAGTCATTAGTATTGCTACAGAAAAGACTTGTGCGTATTATTAGTCAAACAAGCAGATATGAACACACCTCACCTGTATTTAAAAACTTTATTATATTAAAAATACTTGACATATATAAACTAGAATGTCTCAAATACATACACGGCCAGTTACACATAAACGATATCCAACAGCTAACTACAGGTCACCAAACACACACGATAAACATCAGAAACAGACACAATCTCAGACCTCCTTTTCCTTGGAAGCTCAGAAGAGATTCGTTTCATATTATGGTTGTATAGCATATAATGAACTATCAACAAACCTTAAAAAAATAAATAATAAGGATTCATTTAAAATCCACACTAAAAGACACCTCGTTAGTATGTATTACTATGTATTAAGATTGACTGTATCATGTTTACCGTTTCAATTATACTTTTATGCTTCATAACACAATTGTTTGACCACACCATGTTAAACTTATTAATTTATTGTTTATTATTGTTTATTAATGTTTATTATTGTTTATTATTATTGGATATGATGTATTTAGGGCGTCTGATTAATGTCATAGAGATGTTTAATTGTAAATAATTGTTGTAAATTATTTTATATGTAGGCAATTAAATGTGTAATAGTTTGATTAATCTAAGGCTTTATTACTATAGTATATAATAGTTAAGGGACCTGTCCAAAAATGTTTCATTTAGCGGGTCCTGCCCAGCAATATCAAGGCACACATTTATTGTACTCATATTAATGTTACTTGGGCAATAAACCTATTTGAATTTGAATTTGAATTTGAATTTGAATTTGAATTTGAAGGAGCTAAGGTAGTAATAGAGGATGATGTAGATGTGACGGGGAGGGAGGCTGGAGGAGTGGTAGGAGAGGAAGAGAGAGTCGGGACAGCGGTAGACAATAGACAATAACAATAATAATAGACAATAACAAATTACAACATTTAGGACCAAACTTCCCCACCTACTATTCCCATAATACCCAGACCACACCAGACATTGTACTTGCAAATAAAAACACATACCACAACCACACAATTGAAGCAGGACCAGTGACACCCTCAGACCACATACCAATAATATTAAATATCACCACACAATCAATAAAGATTCCTACAACACCACAGCTAAACTTTAATAAAGCAAACTCGGATAAATTTAAAAAGAACATAAAAGACAGCATGCAGCAAATAGAGATGAAAAACAGACCAGTACAGCACGACATAAACCAAACATTAGAAACCTGGTACAGCACCATACCCAAAGCAACCAATGAAAACATCCCTAAAACAAACACAAACACTGAACAGAAACCAATACACAATAACACAATCAAAAACATTCAATGGTTTCTAAAGAACTTAAGAGAGGAAGGTATGAGACAGGGATGGTCAAGGGGTAAATATAGCGCTTTTAAAATACTCAAAAGCAAACTAGTCGAGGAATGCAAAAAACAACACAATAAGAACTGGGAGAACAAATTAACTCACTTACGGTATATATACAAATCACCTAAAGACTTTTGGAACAATATAAGCAAACTAAAAGGAAACACAACAAATAATTCGCCTTACTTATTTGACGGAAACATAAAACTGTACTCAAAAAAAGAAAAAGAAGGAAAATTCAGAGAAATTTGGAGTGAAATTTTTTATATAAGCCCAGAAGAGAATCAAAACTTTGATGCACACACAGAAACACTAGTAAATAACTTCATAACACGAAACACTGAAGCATACACACCACACGAAGAAGCAGACCTAACAAGACTAGATAGGAAAAACAGTCTAACAAAAGAAATCACAGCACAAGACATCATTAACATAATAAAACAGTTAAAAAACAACACTCCACGACACAGCAAAATAAATAAAAGAGTATTTTTGGAAATGCCTATCGAGGCAATAAACATATTTACAATCTTGCTCAACCAGACCCTCTCCATGGGTTATTTTCCTAATAAATTCAAGCATGCATTATTAAAACTAATACCAAAACCACAAAAGCCAACCACAAACCCATTAAATTTTCGACCAATTTCACTCCTTGAGGTACCAGGTAAAATATTCGAAAAAATAATAAACATAAGATTAAGACACCACTTAGAAACCAATAATATATTACCAGACTCTCAACATGGCTTTAGAGCATCAAGAAGCACAGATACAGCCTTAGCTATCACATACGAGAAAACAGCTCAGGCTTTGGGTGAAAAACAACTATGCTATGTAGTGCTTCGAGATGTGGCCAAGGCCTTCGATAAGGTGTGGCATAATGGCCTCAAATACAAACTAATTAATTTAAAACTACTACCAATATTTACAAAACTTCTATGCACCTTTTTAGATCAAAGAACAACAAGCATTAGTATTAACAACTACATAGGAACACCTTTTAGAATAAGAAGTGGAGTCCCACAAGGGAGCTCTCTCTCACCGACACTCTACTCCTTATACACATCAGATATTCCTCCACCAGCACATGACTGTACAAACATTATGTATGTAGATGACATTACATAAATCATCACACAAAAAAGTGAATCCAGAAACATAATGACAATGAAAGTGCAGAGAGAAATAAGGAAGATAAATAACAACGAAAATAAATGGAAAATAAAAACAAACATGACCAAGTTTACGATTATTCCACTGACAATCAGAAAAACAACACCAATCACAATAGATGGCAACATAATACCATATGCAAAAGAAGGAACAATACTGGGAATGCACATAAAGTCAACAGGAATACTGAAACATGTTAAACACAATGTAAATAAAGCACAGGCAGCCTTAACAACAATGCAAAGATTTAACAAACTACCAACAAACATTAAGTTACACCTAGTAAAAGCATGTGTTACCCCTATATTAACACACCCACCATATCCACTTAACTCACTAAGCACTTACGCTACATACTCCCTACAAAAAATACAAAATAAAGCCCTTAGATTTGCACTTAACGAAACATATCCCTACATCAGAACAACCAAAGAACTACACATAACAGCAAACATGAAACCAATAAACATATACCTTTACGATAAGGGAATTGACACTAAAAACAAATTACAACACATCCTACAAGACTGTATCGAATAGATGTTTTGCCCCTGTAGCCACTAATTGTATCGGAATAGGATGTGCTTGGTACCGGGCCTGGTACCCACGTGGCTTGGAGCAGGGTAGAGGTAGCGTGGATGATGGAGGTCTTGAAGCAACACACACGGCTTGATATAGATGATATATTGAAAAACACACTTGATGTAGATATAGAAATATACAGTGACTATGACCTTTACCTGCCTTGAGAGAGATGACGACTTGTTGATGGTGGTAGCGAGCTGAGAGATGATGAGCTACTTGGCAGAGTCGAGGCCGGAAGAGAAGTGAGGACTGGGAGTAAGAGTGGGTGGAGCCAAGGGGTCGCGCGGTTAAAAATGCGCGACTATGATTGGCCTGAGTTGACCTGTGATGACGTCAAACTCACAGAGCGTTCCTGATTGGAAGCGGCACGTGTGGCCTCTGACTGGCATGTGAATTCTAGGGGGGGAATGGAAAATTCCCTTACCCGCACACACTCTCTCTCGCGGCTAAAAACAATGAATAACTTAAAACTAATTAACAATGATATACAGATAAGATATGATACAAATACTTCCACCTTGGAAGCATACGTCCTCGTATGTCGAGCTAAAGAATACAATCAGAGAGGGGGGACGATGAAATACATTGAATACAATACAGAATACACAATAAGACTAAGACATAATAAAAATACATGAGACATGAACAAGATCAGGATGTAGCCTTTATATATATATATATATATATATATATATATATATATATATATATATATATATATATATATATATATATATATATATATATATATATACATAATTTATACAGTTGAACAGGAATGAGAGGAAAGATGAAAGAAATGGCTAGTAGACTGGACGAGACCGGAGCTGATATTTAGGTGAGGATGAGATGGGGGATGAAGGTGGCTGACTTTCAACAATGTCAGGAGCATTTTCTGGTAGTGGAGAGGTAGGTTCGAAATCGAAACCACGATCAACCCGTTTGAGATGGTCTCTATAAACAAAGTTTTCACTGCCTGAACTTAGGTTTCTGAGTTTGAACTTGTGACCGGCCATCTTTTCGATTACACGGTGAGGTCCGTTGAATCGGGGATCGAGTTTAGAGTGGCGGTCTTGGACTTGGACAACCTCGATGTCGTGCGGTTTAGCGCGCTGATGCTGTTTATGCAGCATAGATTCCTGAGAGGCGGTAAGTCTGTCACGGACGGACATATGAATGCGCTGGAAAGCTGAAACGCGATTCTGAACATAATCATCAACGTTGTATAGAGGACGAGGGTCAGAGGAGAGAAACTCATATGGGAGTCTTTTGTCAGAGCCATATAAAATGAAATGTGGAGACTCGTTGATCGATGAGTGAATCGCAGCGTTAAGAGAGCATGCGACTAGGGGAATGTGATCATCCCATGAAGAGCTTAAATTGGCAATGAAGCGTAAGATGTCGAGAATTCGACGGTTTGCTCTCTCGATTTTTCCGTTCGCTTGAGGGAAATATGGAACAATGTTGCACTTTTTAATTTGAAATGACTCGCAAACAGCTTTGAGGATGGCATTGTTGAATTCGGTGCCATTATCTGATTGAAGTACTTTAGGAGATGCATACCGGCATATGACTTCATCTATCAATGCTCGTGCAACTGAACGTGCAGATTTGTCTTTGAGAGGAACCAAGATGCTGAAGCGTGAAAAACTATCGATACAGACGAGCAAATAGTGAAAACCGTTCTCCGTCAGAGGGAGTTTCAAAATATCGACTGACAGACTGTCCCAAGGAGCATGAGGGATAGGATATGGGAGGTTCGGAGACTCATGATGGAGAGAGGGACGATGCTCAGCGCATGAAGCGCATAAGAGACAATGACGGGTGATGTCTTTCCTCATGGAAGGCCAGAAATATGATCTTTGAGCCTGTTTGAATGCTCTATCTTTGCCTGGATGACCGGCAAGAGGGGAGTCATGAACGTGATACAAGATAATAGGGACAAGAGCTTCTGGAATGATAAGTTGAGATGCATGATGTAATAAATCGTCCTCAGAAATGACAGAACTAGATTTATAGAGGACATCGTCTCGAAGCAAAAAGGAATCTGGGGCGAATGGCAAGCTTGGAAGGTTACTGGCATCACCTGATTCAAGATAATAAATGAGACGTTTGCAGAATTGATCAGACCTTTGAAGGGATTTGACTTCCTCAAGAGTGGGGAGTGACTGTGAGGTTGTGAGCAGACTGACAGGAGCGACATGACGGGACAGAGCGTCAGCGACAGAATTAGCTTTACCTGGGATGTACGCGAATGAAGGATTGTACTCTTGAACAGTGAGTTGCCAACGGGCAAATTTTCCGGTTAAACTGGTTCCTTTGAATAACTCTGTAACAGCAAAATGATCGGTTAGAACGTGGATCTTATATCCGAGTATGATGTCTCTGAAGTGACGAAGAGACCAAACGACTGCGAGAGCTTCGCGGTGAGTGACACTGTAGTTGCGCTCAGCAGCATTGAGCAGACGACTGGCAAAGGCAACTGCGCGTGATTTACCATTTTCATCTCGTTGCATGAGGACAGAACCGATACCGATGTTTGATGCGTCAGTGCAAAGAATAAACTCCTTATTGAAATTAGGAAATGCGAGGACAGGAGCGTTGCATAAGGCTTGCTTGAGGGTAGCGAATGCTTTCTCGCACTCGTCCGTCCATGCGAATGTTACATTCTTTTTAAACAATGATGTGAGAGGTTGAGCGATTTTACTGAAATCTTTGATAAATTGCCGATAAAATCCTGCAAGGCCAATGAAACTACGAACGTCATCAGCAGAACTAGGAGTAGGAAACTGTGATATCGCATGAATTTTATCGTCAAGAGTGTGGATGCCATTTTTGTCAACCTTGTGGCCTAAGAATTTGATTTCACGTTTGAGGAACTGACATTTACTGAGTTTAAGAGTTAACCCAGCCTTTGCAAAACGTGACAGAACGTCTGAGGTGGTTTCGAGGTGTTCGGGAAGGTCCTTTGATGAGACTATCACATCGTCTAAGTAACAAAACACCGAAGAGCCTAAGAGGCCAGAGAGAACTGAGTTCATGAGACGCATGAAAGTTAAGGGACTATTACGTAAGCCCATGGCCATACGTTTGAAAGCGTACTGGCCAGATGATGTGGTGAAAGCAGTGTAGTGCCGTGAACTTTCTCTAGTTCGACCTGGAAGAAACCAGACTGAAGGTCGAGGGTGGAAAATACACTGTTTGAATCACCTATTGACTGGAGAAGATCAGACAAGATTGGCATAGGGAATCGATCGGGTATCGTCGCGGCGTTTAAACCACGGAAATCGACGACTACTCTCCACTCACCATTGGACTTAGGAACTAGAAACAGCGGGGCATTGAATGGTGATGCCGCTGGCTCTATGATATCCTCGTCCAGCATGCTTCTGACAGCGTCGTCCATTAACGTCCTGCGGCTGTGTGGGATGCGATAAGCCGGGACGTAGATGGGTGTCGAGCCTGGGGTGAGGTGGATAGAATGACGAACAGCATCGGTCTTGCCCAGAGGTTCACCCGGAAGAGAGACACATGACCTGAAAGTCGATAGGAGGGCAAGTAAATCTGCTTTTGTTTCAGGAAAATTAACATCATCAATATGCTGGTCAAGAAGAGGAGGAAGAGAATCTGAGGCAGTTGGTGAAGACATGGATGTGTGACAAGGAGATGAGGTGACAGGGATGACAGGGGCAGGATAAGGGAGAACTTCGCCTAAAGTCACGCCAGATTGAAGGGATATAGGGTGATTCGTGAGATTCTGAATGGCAATACAGCAAGAACTATCCTTGTCTAGGGTTGAAAGAACTGACTCGAGAGCGACACCATTCACTCGGGCAGAGTCGGGCAAACATAAGATGTCTGTCCCGGGGGGCACACCTTTGACGACGACGCTCACCAAACAGAGGTGGGTCTGTGTGACTACTACAGAGGAGGTCAACACAGCTTTCCTGAGTCTGGTGTTCGAGAGGACGTCAGACAGTGTTGTAGGAGAAGAGGGATTGTCGGTGTCGCTGTGCAGCGCTTCGCTAGGCGAGTTGGCTGGCGTAGATGATAAGACAGGATCAGGGATTACTGAGGGTGTCTCGAGCGATGAGGGAGGGACATGAGATGAGTCCTGAGAAGGCGTGTGCATGACAACGTAGACATCAGATGGTGGCGGTGACTCAGGGAAGGGTGAGGCAGAGATGAAGGTGCCATTCTGGGCGATTTGATGAATAGAAGGGAAAAGTGAGATGTTGAAGTGAGACATTGTATGGTATCCTATCAATATTTCAGCTGCAAAACATACATCATCCATGACATAGAAAAAATCTGAGATAGAAGGTTCAAGTGGAGACAAACAGATACTGAGGAGAACCTTTCTATGAGGTATGACAACGTTTCCAGAAATACCACTAACAGTGATGTCTGGTGGATAACTCTGAAACTTGTGCCTTGAGGCGGCAGAGTTTTTTCAAAAACATGAGTTTTAATGATGTTGACTGAGGCACCAGAATCGAAAAATGTACGGCATTTGTGAGAGGCTAATTTGACGTCAGCAGTCAGACCTTGGAAAAATCCGGAGGATTTAACAGGGACACATGGGAGAGGCACTGTCTGTGCATCCGCGAAAACAACACGTTTATGAGATGACTTACTACCTGCGGTCTTTAGAATGGACTTGAGTGTTACCGAGGAGGTGCGAGGCTCTGGCGCGAATCGTTTCCAGAAGATTGAGAAGACTGCATTTGTTGCTGGAAAAGGCGACATTCCTCAAGTGAGTGACCGCGTTTATTATGAAGGGAGCAGAAGGCATTACTGTTGAATTTATGATAACCTCTTTCGTCAAGCATTACTCGACAGTCCGCTGAGACGTGACCTTTGAGTCCACATCGGTAACATGTTACCTTTCTCGAGTCACGGGAGGATGAACGGTGACGAGAATGAGAGCGTTGATCAGAACGTGACAAATGAGTGTTTGAAGGTGGAGATGGGCTCTGAGGAGAGGAGCTTCGGTGAGAAAATGGGGGCTTGATTAAGGAATGCGGTGACTGAACTAAACTTACTGGCTGAGGAACAGGTGGCGATTTCTCTGATATTTTCTTGCACAGATCATACAAGAAATCTTCCTTACTGAATTTAATGTCGCTTGCAACGGTGAAGGTTGGTTAATCGAGCTGAACAGGGAACAGGAAATACGACATAAGGCGTTTGAAATCAGTAGAAGATATATTGCCGTCTGTGTCGATCCACTGAGAGGATTTCATTTGCTCTGTTAACTCAGCACTGAGAGAGGATACAATATTCTCTGCCTTATACACATCATGAGTAGAACGAGCAATATTAGTGAGAGTTTGAGCAATTTTGAGGAAGGAATGAGTTGCACCTAATTTTGAGTGACCAGAGAAATGAGAGATTAATGCTGTGGTGAGTTCATCGTATGTAGAAAAACTGAGGAATTTATCGGTTTTTATGAGTTTTCCCGCAAGACTAGATGGGTCATGACAAATCCGTGATTTTAAAATGGCTAATTTTTCCACATCAGAATGAGCTGAGCACATTCTGATGTGGAAATTCTGAGTACATTCATCATTTACACGCCGGACAAAGGCTTGGACTGATTCAGAGTTAGTACCAGAAAAAGGAGGAATTGAGACATTATCAGATATGAGAGTAACCTGAGGTGTGGGTGTGTGAAGTGACTGGTCGTTAGAAATCGTGAGGGAAATAGTGCTCACGTTGAGGAAACACACAAGAAAACAAAGAAACACTGAGTGTACACAAAAAATGTAGAATAACTGGCACAATAAAGATAAAAATATAATAAGAACTAAGGTACTTAACTAGCAGAGGACCAAGGAGGTGGAACACGTGGGCGCTGACTGGTCACGTGGTGAATGGGCGTATTTCTGGGCTGCGACACGTGGTGAAGAGCGATGGGCGTCTTGAGGGCGGAGACACGTGGTGAGGGCGTGGAGAACTTGTTTGAGGGGCCACGCGGTGATGGGTGATGACCGTCTTGAAGGGACACGTGGTGAAGGGCGATGGGCGTCTTGAGGGCGTCTTGAGGGCGCCACGTGGTGATGCGTGGGCAGCGAAGATGGCGCGCCGCGAACAAAATGGAGGTAGAGGTGATGGGCGTCTTGAACAGCAGGGCGAGGAGGCTTGTACTCACTCGGAACAGATGCTACTGCAGAAGGGCGACGAAGGAAGCGACTGCAGGGCGTAGAGGAGAACACGAGGTGGGCGAGACAAGGGCGTGTGTGTATAGTCACTTACTGGCAGAACGATGCACGTGGTGAGGATAGAGACTTGATGACGGAGGAGGCTGAATCTTGATAATTCGTCGCTTGGAAGAACGAATTCCACCGTTGCACACCAATTGTATCGAATAGATGTTTTGCCCCTGTAGCCACCAATTGTATCGGAATAGGATGTGCTTGGTACCGGGCCTGGTACCCACGTGGCTTGGAGCAGGGTAGAGGTAGCGTGGATGATGGAGGTCTTGAAGCAACACACACGGCTTGATATAGATGATATATTGAAAAACACACTTGATGTAGATATAGAAATATACAGTGACTATGACCTTTGCCTGCCTTGAGAGAGATGACGACTTGTTGATGGTGGTAGCGAGCTGAGAGATGATGAGCTACTTGGCAGAGTCGAGGCCGGAAGAGAAGTGAGGATGAGAAGTCGTGCGGCGGGCGACTGGGAGTAAGAGTGGGTGGAGCCAAGGGGTCGCGCGGTTAAAAATGCGCGACTATGATTGGCCTGAGTTGACCTGTGATGACGTCAAACTCACAGAGCGTGCCTGATTGGAAGCAGCACGTGTGGCCTCTGACTGGTATGTGAATTCTAGGGGGGGAATGGAAAATTCCCTTACCCGCACACACTCTCTCTCTCGCGGCTAAAAACAATGAATAACTTAAAACTAATTAACAATGATATACATATATGATATGATACAAGACACAATATACAATGAAATCACAACAGACATAAATGTACAAGAACACAACTGGTTTAGAAAACCAATAAAACAACTCATTAAGGCACCACCACAACCAACTTACACAAAAAGATGAACACAGAGGCAACTTCATTGGCGGGCCGGGACTGATGGACGAGGCAGCCCCCAGCTCAATCCGGCATGACCCGGGCGGCTGGGAGGCAGTGCGCCCCATCTACGGCCCGCCCCCCCGCCCGTCATTTATCGCGCGGGCGGACCCGGGTCTGATGATGGAGGCAGCCCCCTACCTATCCTGGCCAGTCCCAGGGGGTAGGACGGCACTGCACCTCACCGAAGGGTTCCGCCTGCGTGGCAAAATATTTTATGCAAAATTAACATAGATTAAATATATGCAACAGATGAATGAAAGGAAAAATGTACATGTAAATAACTGTTTGTGTGAATATATAGGGGATATTATGCACATGTTAGGGTATGTACATACAAGTATATTGGAGTCAATACTATATTCTTTTTCGGAGTAGAAAAAAAAAGGTTTTTTGGGCTTTCTCTAATATATATTATTTATTGTGATTAATGTGGACTGCCAGATCATTATATATCCATTATATATCACTAATCTAGAGGCTCCGAGTGCGATTTGAACTCGCTTTTTTATATTATAATCTGACATTAACAAAAATAGCAAGGCGGACAGCCCGCCATCAATTATTACTTCTACTTTATTTCATATTTCCTTAAACTTTATTCTTTCCCCCCCACTGTCTATCACCCTCCCTAGTTAGTCAGCGGTAGACACATGGGTGGGAAGAGGGGCAGTAGAAGGGGCGCTGGAAATAGGGACGGTAGAAGGAGGAACAGGGGGCAGGTGAGATGAAGAGACTACAGGAGTGCGAATAGAGGCCGTGGTAGTGGTAGAGAAGGATGAGGAACAATGAGGACCGAACTTTGGGGGAGGCGGGGTGGTGGTAGCAGGAGGGAGAGAAGACGCGGGAGGTGGGGCATAGGATGGAGTAGCATGAGAAGCTGTGGAGGGAGCAAGAGTACAAGGGAGAGTAGGGGGAGTAGAAGGTGATATAGTAGTAGAGGTCTGAAGAATAGGCAGAGAAGTCGAGACCAGGTCCATTGGGCAGGCAGAGGCGTCAGGGCGACCAGCAGCAGAGGCCTCGAGGGGCTGGTCGGGCACCACTCGAGGGGGGCAAAGTGAAATTTTTTGATCCATAAACTAATATGAATTTGTAAGAATGGCATCGGGGGTCACGGGTAAACCGCCTACCGGATCGGCAAAAGGGGCCGAGCGCTGCCGCCGGGGACGGGGTACCTCGTCCCCCAGAGGACTACCCGGTTTAAAAGGTAGCCCTTGTGGCACCGAAAGTTTGCCCCGCAGCGGCAAGCAAACACCCCGGCCTCGATGCCTACCGGCCCAGGCACCCTCCAGCCAACACATGACGGCCCACGACGGGCGATCCCCCTGGCGGGCGGCACCGGTGACCCACACCAGCCTACGGTCGGGATCATCTTGTCGGCCCTGACGGACACGCAAGCCCCCCACCACGTCAAGGTAGATCCCATGGGGGGAGGGGGTCTCTCTCTCTCTCTCTCTCTCTCTCTCTCTCTTTCTCTCTCTCTCTCTCTCTCTCTCTCTCTCTCTCTCCTTCCACCCTCCCTTGCCTGTCCCGCTCTCCCCGTATACTCCTCTATCAGGCTTAAGCTTTTTGGCCTTCTGGATGCGTAATATTATGTATATATATATATATATATATATATATATATATATATATATATATATATATATATATATATATATATATATATATATATATATATATATATATATATATATAATTTTTGCTGATATTTGATAATACAATCCATGAAATATGATTGAATATCTATAATATATCATCGTGCACTTTATCTTCATGGCTTATTATGATTATATTTGTCGCATTCATTTATTTCTTTATAGATAACCACTTCTTTGAATTATGATGTTATTGCATATAATCGTTTCACAATAGTTTATAGAGTTTCCATATGAACATGACGAAGAGGAGGAAAATAATGCATTACAACCACTTGAACACTTCCCATCCAACGGACAATTAACTAGGCTATTGTAACACTCATTAAGGCTCCAGGTGTAAGACTACATTAAACCTTTTTATTTTTATTTCTCTATTTTTAAAGCGTGGTACCAAGAATCGAGCTACTTTAGGTACTTTACGATGCAGACTTTTAAAATAATAAAACCAAACAGAACCGAAGGAAAGCCACAAGATGCAATAGTATAGTACAGTAAGTAAGCAGTCTGTTGTACCAGGAAAGTCTAGTCTAAGGTTCAAGGAATAAGGTAACATTTGCACTATTTGATGTAGAATAACACAAGTAACAGGAAGGAGTTTGGTGTTTGGTGGTGGTTCTAAGGATGTAAAAAAACCTAGAATTACAGCCTACACTCATTGACAGTATTGTGCTTATTGCATTTCACTAGAAATAATACACCCATTGTGAAGCTAAATCAATACACTAAATCACAGGAAAGTTAGACCAGAAACACAGAACCCTTTGATAATTCCCTATATGCGCCGTGAGATCTGATTATGTATATAGCGAATAAATATCACAAGCTTATTATTGTATTTGAACACATTCGGAAAGTATGATGTTAAAAGGCGTATGTGTCCCTGGCGCGTGGTGACAAAGTACTATGTTATTACTGTCACTGGGGCATGTACGAGGACGAAACTTTTATTTTTCCCTTGTAAACTTTGGTGTGTTTTGATTTATATGTAACTCTTCATTGTCACAAATCATATTAGTTCATGAAGAAGGGAAGGAGCGGATGAAAACGAATAATGATTTGCGACAAAAACGGTTGTCAGATTAATTCAAAACATTAAAATTCACCAGCAAAAACACTGTTTTCGTTCGTCAAAGTGAGACAGGTGAAACATTGGAAATGTACCGGTTTTTTTTCGGTTCTGGTGTTTATAATTTTCTCTTCATCTAGTAATCATCAAACCATTTCTTTGCCCAGCTGTATCATGACTTAAACAGCGGCGTGTAGCGTAACGTGGTAAATAGACGCTTAAATATGAACAGAAACTCAAAGATAATAATACTACAAATATATAACGAAAATTAACTCATTTTGTGTATGTCTATTTTGAAAATGTAAACAGCAAATTTGTGGACTTGGTGACTCTAAATGTGAAATAATTGTTGTATTGTGTTGTGTTGTGCTGAGGCTAAACTCGACTAGGCTTCGTTAGTAATATTCATTGTTTTGTTTGTTAATCACTACCTACACTATACCTTCTTCACTATAATCAGAGTACTTACTTTACTCTTCATACCACAGCGTTTGAGCCTCACCAGTATTCACGGGGAAACACTATTACAGGTGTTGGTTATATATTAAAGACACACACGTCCCACCTCACTGCACGACATGACAATACTGACGAAGTAGTTATGGTTTTTATATTATTACTTATTCTTAGGCTTCTCATTATCAGAAGTATATAACGAAAAATATTAATATTGTATTTATTGTTGAGTTAATTATAAGATATGTATGTTTAGATGTCACTGAAATAAACAGTACGTACCTAAAGACAAGAATCCTCACATTCAGATGACGTCATTAGTAGGCTACGTAGTGACTTTTGAATATGTGTTTACTTATCATTTCTGCATTTCATTCACATTACGGAACACTTAAGGTCACCATGACACGCCCATGATGATGCAAGGATGAATAGCAGAACCAATACATAATAATACAAAATAAATATTGAAATAATGAAAATAAATAAAGTTTGATAGCCTAATAAAGTCTTTTCTTAGAGAGTTAGTTCAAGAATTAAGTTTGTCATCTTAAATAAAAACGTACTAACGCAAGTTTGAATATTATTAATCCTCATTAAAAGTACTTAGATTCTTAATTCCATGCACTGTAAGTGTCATTTATTCGATATTCAAGTGTAACCCAACACGTTATGCAGTTTTATCTATTGTTTTTCAATATCTGACATAACAATTAGCATCACACTCTTTACCTTTCCTCTCCAACACGCCATCCCACCCCTTGCTAGCTTTCATCGTTGTTGCAATTATTATTGTTTTACCTCATATAATAATAATAATAATAATAATAATAATAATAATAATAATAATAATAATAATAATAATAATAATAATAATGATGATAATAATAATAATAAAGGCTTACATACCTTCTCCCTTCAAGTAAGCCTATTTCACACAACTAGGTACAAGTATCGTTCTCTTCCTCCCCCAACACAATTTTAATAGAAATAACCAACAATTAATTCGTCTATTCTTCCCACAATGAGCAATGGTGTTATTTTCTCTCTATTTTGCTTCCTTGCATCCTAACCCTTTCATTGGAGTAAATTTAGGTTAAATTACCATTTACATAACACGTATGATTCCTTAATTCAAGGAGATATAGAAAAATACTAGACAGAAACCAATACCTTATACAATCTTACCTTACCTTGTTTATACATTCAAGTTAGTTACCAGCCACGTAAACCTCTATATCATCAACATAATACCATTCCCGCAGCTTAATCCCGAGACAAAGTTGAACATACCAAGATAAACTTAAGAATCCCATCCTCTTCGATAGAAAACAAAAATATCAAGACATCTAGAATAATATAAACGTAACAACCATCATTTCCTTACCGTTTCATCACCTTCCACATGTCTGCGACCGACTGTTCACTCTCAAACAGCGAAGAAAAACATTTTACAGTCAAAGGAACGCCAGGTATCAATAGCCAGGTGAGAGGCAGTCCCGTCCGCCCCTCATTACCTGTCATTACCGCCACTTACACCCCAACACCCGCAGTGACGCCAGGTAAATGCTCACAGGTAAAAAGGTAATTAGGAGATAAGAGTGAAAAGTGCGAACACTCGATCTTTGGGACGCAGCTAGTGATGGGTGAGGTGGAAGTGATGTAGTGTGGTGGTGTGGAGTATTGGTGTGATAGTGTGGTGGTATAGTAAAGGTGTAGTGGTGTATAGGAGTTGTAATGGAGTACAGGAATGGTGGTGAGGTGGAGTATAGAGTAACAAGTGGTACAAAAAGAAGTGATGGGCTGCAACGCAGCCCATCACTTTCTATTACATTTAACGAACATTTTTTAAGTAATAGTTTCACATCTAATGAGCAATATGATTACAAAGAATACTTAAATACCTTCCCTCTATTTTCTATGTATCTCTCCCCCACTAATAATATTGAAGTGGAAAATGTTTTGAAGAACTTGACATCAGACACACCTGGATATGATGACATACCCTCTAAACTACTAAAACTTTCGTCCTCGTTAATATCTTGCCCACTAACACACATAATTAACCTAACAATTAAAACAGGCACATTTCCAGATCAATTGAAGAAAGCTAAAGTTATTCTTTTATTTAAGTCAGGTGACAGAAGTGACATGAATAATTACCGTCCAGTCTCCATACTTCCGGCATTTAATAAAGTATTTGAGAAAATTATATCTTACCGTTTAATTAATTATCTTGAAACCAATAGATTATTGACGGATCAACAGCATGGCTTCAGGGCACAACGATCCACAGAATCAGCAATTCTTCAGGTTGTTAATACTGTTTATTCATGTTTAGAAGAAAAATTGTATGTTGCTGGAGTTTTTTTGGATTTATCAAAAGCATTTGACAGTTTAGATCATGATATTTTGCTCCATAAATTAGAAAATATAGGAATAAGAGGTGTACCTTTAGATTTATTTATGAGTTATCTTAGTCATAGGAAGCAAAGTGTTTTTTGTAATCAGAATTATTCACCATTTAAATAAATTTGCAAGAGAGTACCAAAAGGTTCTGTACTCGGTCCAACACTTTTTTTTATTTATATAAATGACATTGTTAATGCAAGCACAAAATTTCATTTCCTGATATATGCTGATGATACTACTTTAGTATTGAAAGACAAAAACATCAATTCGCTTCACTTAAATTTAAATTCAGAATTAGAAAAAATAAGGTTATGGATCCACTCCAATAAATTAAAACTTAATGTTTCAAAGACAAACTGTATTTTATTTCAAAATAGATCATTAAATAACTTTTTACCACCAGTATTTCTTAATAATGAATTAATTCAGCAAGTCAAATATACAAAGTTTCTCGAGGTTATTATTGATGAAAATCTTAATTGGAAGCATCATATTGATCAAACTTGTCTTAAATTATCAAAAATTACAGGTATATTATATAGAGTAAGGCATAATTTAACTACCGAGGCGATGATCAGCATCTACTATACCTTGTGCTATCCCCACCTTATATATTGTGTTCCTATTTGGACATGTACATGGCCATCTTTTTTGCATAGTTTGATAATAGCTCAGAATAAAAATTTTCGTTGCATTTATTTTCTTAAAAAGTTCGATTCTGTAACTGAAGTAATTAATTAGGCTAAGACCTTAAAGTTTACTTATATTCATGAATTTTTCACCTTGTTATTAATATTCAAAAATTTAGGTCAAAATAGAATATTTAGGTTGGTAGAAAATATATCTCACACAAGAAGTAACAATGTAAATCTAGTTTGCCCAGTTTTTAGAACAACGTTATTTAAAAACGTTGTATTTAATTTTGGACCAAAATTGTTTAATAGCTTACTTCTTGATTTAAAAATTTTTCCCACATCTAATAAACACAGGCTTAAACAGGAAATAAAGAAATATCTATTACATCAACAAAATGATGCAATTTGATAGATTTCCTTGTTTTTATTATTATTATTATTATTATTATTATTATTATTATTATTATTATTATTGTTATTGTTATTGTTATTATTGTTATTGTTATTATTGTTATTGTTATTATTGTTATTGTTATTACTATTGGTTACTTTTAACATTTATAGGAATTAGGTTAGTATTTTACTACTCTTGGGCAATTTATTTATTATTTATTATATATTCATATATAATGTTTACAAGTATGAATAATTCATCTGTATAGTTTTCTTGAAAAGCATGTACTTAAAATAAATCCGTTTCGTTTCCATGTTTTCCGAAATTATAATAATACTGTCCGTCATGGAGCTTCGGCTCGATGGACTGTGGCTGTATATATTTATATATAGTATAAATATAAGTACGAATGTATACCTTCTCTTACGGCAATAAATGGGTTTTTTTTAACGCACAACAAACCCTTCCCTTTCTCCCTCTTAAGCCATACTGATGCTGCTCTGCTTGTCAAACACTTGTTCCATGTAGTGGTAGAGCATGTTTATTGTGATACACGCTCACCTCATGCCTACTTCACTCACCACAGAAGCTACGCCTGTCCTCTATAACCACGTTGGTGATCGGTGCAAGGCAACTGTTCACGTTTACACCATTATTCACAGGACACAGATGCACCAACACTGTAGGTCAACCAATTATTACAAGGCAATAGTTGACAAACCTCAAATTTTGAATCTAAATATAATTCTTCCCTCAACTCCAACCTCACCACATACTCGTGTTGCTATTGGCTGGCTGGCCAAGGCTGTGTGTTGCTATTGGCTGACTGAACATACACAGCCTAGGCCAGCCAGCCAATAACAACACTTGAGGATTAGAGTTGAGGTAAGAATTAAATTTGTTTCAAAATGTTCAGTTTGTGGTTAGGTTGGAGTTTAAAAACTACTTCAATATTTTGGCCATCTTGGTTTATCAACTAGTCATAAAATGCAAATTGAAAATGAACCTTGGACGAACAAGTAAGATTATGAGAACAGTCTTCTGCATGTTGGAGGCGGGGGAGGCTCGGGAACATTCCCGGAAGGTGAAGCTTTGCTCCGAGAGACTCGTTGGGAGGACCCGTTCCCCTGAGGCACGCCTCGCCACGAACAACTGGAAGCAGCTTTGAGCTTGTTTTCAGTGTGGTTTTTTCTACTTCAATACGCTCAGCATCGAAGTATTTGAAGGTGTAAATAATGTTACTGGAAGTCGGAAAAAATAACTAAGAGGCTGGGTGGAAGGACCCGTTGCCCTGATGCACGCCTCGCCACGGACAACAGGAAGCAGCTTTGAGCTCGTTTACAGTGTGGTTTTTTCTACTTCAATACGCTCAGCATCGCAGTATTTGAAGGTGTAAATAATATTACTGGAAGTCGGAAACAAAAGTTTAGAGGCTGGGTGGAAGGACCTGTTGTCCTGAGGCACGCCTCGCCACGGACAACTGGAAGCAGCTTTGAGCTCGTTTTCAGTGTATTTTGTTCTACTTCAGTACGCTCAGCATCGCAGTATTTGAAGGTGTAAATAATGTTACTGGAAATCGGAAACAAAAACTAAGAGGCTGGGTGGAAGGACCCATTGCCCTGATGCACGCCTCGCCACGGTCAACTGGAAGCAGCTTTGACCTTGTTTTCAGTGTGGTTTTGTCTACTTCAATACGCTCAGCATCGCAGTATTTGAAGGTGTAAATAATGTTACTGGAAGTTGGAAACAAAAACTAAGAGGCTGGGTGGAAGGACCCGTTGTCCTGAGGCACGCCTCGCCACGGACAACTGGAAGCAGCTTTGAGCTCGTTTTCAGTGTGGTTTTTTCTACTTCAATACGCTCAGCATCGCAGTAATTGAAGGTGTAAATAATGTTACTGGAAGTCGGAAACAAAAACTAAGAGGCTGGGTGGAAGGACCCGTTGTCCTGAGGCACGCTTCGCCACGGATAGCTGGAAGCAACTTTGAGCTCGTTTTCAGTGTGGTTTTTTCTACTTCAATACGCTCAGCATCGCAGTACTTGAAGGTGTAAATAATGAAAGTAATATTATACTGCCGCGGCCCAAGGATAGCCACCCACTTGGGCAAGAGACTGTGTAACCTTGACGAGGTGCGGCAGCTTGTTCTTACTGGTGTTTTTACTTGGGATTGGTGGCTACAATCCTGTTACCTTACGGGAGTGAGCGCCAGTGGTACTAATTAGCAGTCTTGCGGAAGCCAGTTGGCCTAGCAAGCCGCTGGTGGATTAACTATCGCTACGAACACTATAGCCAAGCCTCGGATTCGGACGGATAATTTGATGATGACTGGACACTCTCGGACTGATAACTTGATGACGACCCGGCATTCACGGACTGATAACTTGGTGACGACCCGGCATTCCCATGAATATGTTACACGGACCACCGAAAAAATTAAGATCATTAAAAAGAAACACCTGAAGAGGGGGAAGGCCCTGGGTGAAGGGTACTTCGGCGTAGTGTACAGGGGGCGGCTGGCTCTCTCCCGGGACAACATTGTGAAGGTGGCAATTAAGGAGCCTGTGGATGATCCTGAGCTCATAGTGCAAACCTCTGAGGAGGCGGAGCTACTGCAGGAGCTGGATGGCGAGGCTGGCGTGCCCCGGTTTTACGGGGTGACGACTGACTCTCCTCCCTCCTTGGTGATGGAGTTGTGCCCGGGAGAGCGGCTGGAAGACTGTCTAAAGCACGGAGGGGTGCGCACCTGTCTGCTGGCCCTCGTGCAGGTGTGCGGCATAGTGCGGCGCCTGCATGCCAGGGGCGTCACCCACGGAGACATCCACAGCAAGAACGTGCTGGTGGACGTGTCCGACGAGGGCGACGTGCGTGCCTTCTTGCTGGACTTCGGTCTGGCAAAGAGGGACACTGACCGTAACCAGCAGGAGTCCGATGTCATTGACATTGTGGCTACTGCGCTGGAGGTCATCCCCGACTCGGAGCACCTCTCTCGCTTCAGGTGGAGGCTCAATAAGAGCTCTAAATTAAACAAGGTCACCAACCTGCTGCACCAGGCCTTGGAAGATGGTGACCTAAATATTTGTTGAAATCATACAAAGGACCTGTGCAAAAAACCCTAACTCAATAAAATTGGTAGGTAGGTAGATATGTAGATAGGTAGATATATAGATAGGTAGGTAAGTAGGTAGGTAGATATACAGATAGATAGGTAGGTAGGTAGGTAGGTAGGTAGATATATAGATAGGTAGGTAGGTAGGTAGATATATAGATAGGTAGGTAGGTAGGTAGGTAGGTAGATATACAGATAGGTAGATAGGTAGGTAGGTAGGTAGGTAGGTAAGTAGATATATAGATATGTAGGTAGGTAGATATATAGAGAGGTAGTAGGTAGGTAGGTAGGTAGGTAGGTAGATATATAGAGAGGTAGTAAGTAAGTAGGTAGGTAGGTATATAGATAGATTGATAAGTAGGTAGATAGGTAGGTCGGTAGATAGGTAGATACGTAGGTAGGTAAGTAGGTAGATAAGTAGATAGATAGATAGGAATCTCCTCACTACCTCTTTTCCCTCCTCCCCACACTTTCTCCCTTCCCTAATTTTTCCTCCTTCCTCTCCCTCACGCCATTCCTACCCCTTCCCCTTCCAATTTACCCTTCCATTCCTCCTCCTTAATATTCCTTTCATCTGTATCCCTCCCCTCATTCCTTAATACCCATCGATCCAAAACACTTTCCTCTCCCCCACCCCCTCTTCTCCATTTACATTCATGCCCTTAACCCCCCCACTCTCCCTTTCGTTCCTACCCTTTCCTCCCTCACCTTCCCATCTTAAATCCTACTCTCCTCCTCCATCCAGCCCGGCCCTCTTTTATCTCCCTCAACCCACTCCCCTATCCACTCTGCCTTGCCCCTTCCCCTCTCCTTCACCCTACTCCTCCATCCATCCAGCCCTGCCCCCTCCTCTCTCCTTCACCACACTTCACCATCATTCCACTACTGACCTCTCCTCTCTCCCTCACCCCACTCTTCCATCCATCCAGCCCAGCCCCCTCTTTTCTCCCTCAACCCACACCCCCATCCATCCAGCCCTGCCCACTCCTCTCTCCCTCACCACACTTCACCATCATTCCAGCCCTGACCCCTCCTCTCTCCCTCACCCCACTCCTCCATCCATCCAGCCCTGCCCCCTCCTCTCTCCCTCACCACACTTCACCATCATTCCATCCCTGACCCCTCCTCTCTCCCTCAAACCCACTCCCCCATCCATCCAGCCCTGACCCCTCCTCTCTCCCTCACCCTACTCCAGAATCCATCCATCCCTGCCCCCTCTCTTCAACCTCAACCCACACCCCCATTATTCCAGCCCTGACCCCTCCTCTCTCCCTCATCCCACTCCCCCATCCATCCAGCCCTGCCCCCTCCTCTCTCCCTCACCCCACTCCCCAATCCATCTATCCCTGCCCCCTCTTTTCTCCCTCAACCCACACCCCCATCCATCCAGCCCTGCCCCCTCCTCTCTCTCTCACCACACTTCACCATCATTCCAGCCCTGACCCCTCCTCTTTCCCTCACCCCACTCCCCCATCCATCCAGCCCTGCCCATTCCTCTCTCCCTCAACCCACTCCCCCATCCATCCAGCCTTGCCCTCTCCTCTCTCCCTCATCCAAATCCCCCATCCAACCAGCCCTGCCCCCTCCTCTCTCCCTCACCCAATTCTCCCATCCATCCAGCACTGTCCCCTCCTCTCTCCCTCACCCCACTCCCCCATTCATCCAGCCCTGCCCCCTCCTCTCTCCCTCACCCAATTCCCCCATCCATCCAGCCCTGCCCCCTCCTCTCTCCCTCATCCCACTCCCCCATCCAACCAGCCCGGCCCCATCCTCTCTCCCTCACCCCATTCCCCCCTCCATCCAGCCCTGTCCCCTCCTCTCTCCCTTACCCCACTCCCCTATCCATCCAGGCCTACCCCCTCCTCTCTCCCTCACCCCACTCCCCCATCCATCCAGCCCTGCCCCCTCCTCTCTCCCTCCTCCCACTCCCCCATCTATCCA
>JAXIVD010005439.1:0-15000 GCA_036785275.1 Cancer borealis
GTGCACTGAGGAAGAGGAGGAGGAGGAGGAGGAGGAGGAGGAGGAGGAGGAGGAGGAGGAGGAGGAGGAGGAGGAGGAGGAGGAATGACAAAAGGGTGCAGTGGGGGGGGGGGGGGGAGAAGGGAAGGGGAAGGAAGAACAGAAAGAGTAAATAAGGAAAAAAGAAAATAATAATAAGGGGAAAAAAAAGAAAGGGAAAAAAAAAGTAATATAAAAAAAAAAAAAAAAAAAAGGAAATGAAGGGAAAGGGAAAAAGAGGGAAAAAAGAGGGAAAAAAGAGGGAAAAAAAGAGGGGAATAAGTCTTTGAGAGGGGAAAGAACACAGCTTACAGCACCTCTAAACTCACATGACCGACCTACAGAAGGAACACTGTATTTGAAAAGGTCTCGATTCTCATATCTTTTCGCTCTCTCTCTCTCTCTCTCTCTCTCTCTCTAAAACGGAGGTGTGGGCTGTATATTTGTACGTATGATCATATATGTGCTCCAGTGGGGGGGCGGGAAAAGAAGAAGAGGAGGAGGAAGAGGAGGAGGAGGAGGAGGAGGAGGAGGAGGAGGAGGAGGAGGAGGAGGAGGAGGAGGAGGTGGAGGGGAGGAGGGGGGGAAGGAGGGTATGGTAAGGAGACAAAAGCATAGATAGAATATATAATCTCTCTCTCTCTCCTCTCTCTCTCTCTCTCTCTCTCTCTCTCTCTCTCTCTCTCTCTCTCTCTCTCTCTCTCTCTCTCTCTCTCTCTCTCAAATCACATAATTACACACATATATATATATAATTATTAGAGTTACAATCATAATGAATTACTTGGTTGGTCAGACTAGGGGGGAAAAAAAATAAAAAATAAATAAATAAATAAATAAATAAAAAATGATCATATAAAAATCATTAGCCCTTCAATTTCAACTCATATATTTTTTTCTGTAGCGGGGAGAGAGGGGGAGGTGGGGGGGGAGGGGGAGTACGGGGAGGGGGGGGCAAGTTGGGGTGAGTTTAACTGGGTAGGGGAGAAGGGGGGGGGGGGGGGAGGGGGCAAGGGAAGGGAGGGGGACATTTCTATCACTCGGTTAAATATATCTTTTTTTTCTATTACTATATTCTCATTTCTTCTTAAGTCACCCCGTAAGTTAATATAAGTCAGTCCATGAGCTAACCCGTCAGTCAGTCAGTCAGTCAGAGTCATGAAGCGATTGGAAGGAAGGAAGGAAGGAAGGAAGGAAGGAAGGAAGGAAGGAAGGAAGGGAAATATTAATAATACAACAGTAATGTAACTAAACACAGTCTTCAGCCACACTATGTAGCTGCAAAATAATAATAATAATGATGATAATAATAATAATAATAATAATAATAATAATAATGATAATAATAATAATAATAATGATAATAATAATAATAAAAGAAATATATATATACCTCTTAAAATGACAGTACAAATAAATAATAATCTCAATAATAATAATAATGATGATAAAAATAGGAATAGTAGTATCCGTAATAGTAGTTATAATAGTAATAATAATAGTGGTAGTTAGTTCTCCATTGAAAACTGACCTAGAAGAAATCACACCACGAATAAAAAAAATAAAAATAATAATAATAATAATAATAATAATAATAATAATAATAATAACCCTTAAATAAACAAAACAAAAAAATAACTAAATCCTTACCTGAACAGAAAATGCGTGTATGTTTACAAACCCGAACACACACACGCACACACGCACACACACACACACACACACACCAAAATAAATTCCTTCATAATTAAACATTTGACTCCACAACATATTCTAATATGGAAGTTATGATGGAGGAGGAGGAGTAGTAGGAGGAGTAGGAGGAGTAGGAGGAGAAGGAGGAGGAGAAGGAGGAGGAGGAGGAGGAGGAGGAGGAGGAGGAGGAAGGATAGAGGTAAAGGTAAGGATGCACAGGTATGAATATTGATTGATTGAGTGAATTGATGGATTGAATAGGCCTAAACGATTAATTAGGACCCAAAAGATCCACCGAAATTGAAACTCGACGGAACTGCAACCTGCTGGAAGTTGTAACCTGAAAATAGAAGCAATAATAATAATAGTAGTAGTAGTAGTAGCAGTAATAGTAGTAGTAGTAGTAGTAGTAGTAGTAGTAGTAGTAGTAGTAGTAGTAGTAGAAGTAGAAGAGAAAAATAAAATAAAACATACATACATTATATTTAAACCCACACAAACACCCCCACCACCCCTCCCACACCCCCAAAACCCCTCCCACACCCCCACCTTACCTCCACTCTGCTGAATCTTCTTGCTCTGAGCTGCAGCACGTCTCTGATCAGCCAGTGTAGCTACTTCTTGCATTACCTTCTGCTGGTCTGAGCTGAGGAAGCCAGTTAGAGCCTGGTACCAACCCGGCGCGTTAGCCTCTAGATCTGGAAGAGAGAAAGGTGTTAGGGGGTGTTAGAGGGAGGGAGAGAGGTGGAGGGAGTGTGTGAGGAAGGGGAGAGGGAGGGAATGTGAGAGAGAAAGGGGTTTAGGGGTAAGGGAGAGGGTGTGTGTGTTTAAGAGAGGAAATATCAAAGGGTGTGTGTGTGTGTGTGTGTTTGTGTGAAATCTTCCCCCCTTTTCTCTTCCTTCCTGCCTTCCTTCTTTCCTCTTTCTCTCCATTCTTTCTTTCCTCCCCTTCTATCCCTTCTTTTCTTCCTTCCTCTTCTCTCCCCTTCCTCTTCCTTATTCTAACCAACCTAATATTCCCTTCTCATCCACCTTCCTTCCCTCTCCCCCTTCCTTCTCATCCACCTCCCCCCTCTCCCTCCCTCCCTTTCTCCTCCACCTTCCCCCCTCCCTCCCTCCCTCCCTTCCTTCTCATCCCCCCTCCTCCCCCTCCCCCCCTCAGGTACTCACTCTGCATGACATCCTTGAAGACACAGTACTCGTCTACCTCGCACTCTTCTCGGTCCAAGGGTGTAGTGAAGGACTCGAGGGCTGTCTCATCCATCTCGTCATCCGAATCGTCATCCTCATCCTCCTCATCCTGGTGACGTGATGATGGATGACGGATGAGTGTGTGTGTGTGTGTGTGTGTGTGTGTGTGTGTGTGTGTGTGTGTGTGTGTGTGTGTGTGTGTGTGAGTGTGTGTTTATAATTTATCTGCTAGTAATTTTTTTTATTCTTGATTTCTTTCTCTCACTTTATACATCTCTCTCTCTCTCTCTCTCTCTCTTTTTACTAGCTATCCTTTCTCCAATTTCACGACTTACACACACACACACACACACACACACACACACGCACACACACACACTCTCCCCTCCCGTAGATTTTATTGATAGTGAAATATTAGGCTGAATCCCCGCAGAGTTAGTGAAATGTTGGTTTCAATTCCCATAGATTCAATATATACAGCGTTGATTCTCTCTCTCTCTATATATATCTCTCTCTCCCTCTCCCTCTCTCCCTCTCTCTCTCTCTCTCTCTATCTCTCTCTCACCTGGAGTGTGGTAGTGATGGCGAAGGGTGACACCGAGGAAGCTTTTTTCACCTTTTCACCCAATTTCTCTAAGTAATCTTCACCCACATCGTCCAGCTCATCCTCGTCACTCTCTAACACCTCTGTGGGGGGGGGAGGGAAGGGAAGGGGAGGGAGGAAAGGGGAGGGGAGGGAAGGGGAGGGAAGGGAAGGGAAGGGAAGGGGAGGAAAAAGGAATTGGAATATATTTTAATTTTTTTTTTTTTAATCGATCTATCTATTGATTTTTTTCTGTTTGTGTCATTTTATTGAATTGGAATCTGTGTTATTGTTATTGTTATATTCTCTCTCTCTCTCTCTCTCTCTCTCTCTCTCTCTCTTACCGTGTTCTATATCTTCATCATCATCACCATCATCGTCATCGTCACTGTTCTCCTCGCTGGCCTTGGCTATGTATGGGAAGTAAACAAAAAAACAAATAAACAAACAACACACTACTATTACTATTACAACTACTATTACTATTACAACTACAACTACTATTACTATTACAATTACAACTACTATTACAACTATTACAACTCTCAAATCTTGTATAATAATAGTAATAATAATAGTTTTTCTTGTAGGGGAAAAAATATATCTCAACAACAACTACTACTACTACTACTACTACTACTACTACTACTACTACTACTACTACTACTACTACTACAACTACTACTACTACAACTACTACTACCACTCCTACTCACCCGCATACGCCCTTTTCAATCCTTGGAAGAGCATAAGGATAGCTGGTATGATCTCCTTGTGACACTCCTTCAGGACTCCCAGCCTCTCAGGACCCAGCTGTAGGAGTGTGCACATTCCTAGCACGCAGATTTTACGGTCATGTAGCCTGGGGGAGGAAGGAAGAGGAGGGGGGGGGGGGGGGTGAGAAGGGGTAGAGGGGGATGAAAGGGAGGGAGAGGGAGGGGGGTGAAATAGTTGCTCTCTCTCTTTCTCTCTTTCTTTTTTTCTCTAATATATACTTTTCTATCTCCCTTACATATACATACATATTTTCTCTCCCTTACACACACACACACACACACACACACAGCCCCTATCTCTCCCTTACACACACACACACACAAACAAAAACACACTGTACCTCCCTCTCTCTCTCTCCCAAAAACACACACACACACACATACCCTCCCTTACACACAACAAACACACTCTTCCCCCTATAAACACACACACACAATCTCCCTCACACGTACACACACCCCCACACACGTACACACACCCACACACGTACACACACCCACACACACGTACACACATACTCACCCTAGGAAGCAATCAGTATCATGTATCCACTGCTTAATGAAGTGTGCGGTAAGTGTGGTAGTGGTGTTGGGTAGTGTGGTGGACTCCAGCACTTGTAGCAGCATGTCCGGGGCGGTGTACAGCACAGCAATGATTACCTGGAGGAGGGGAAGAAGAGGGGGGAGGGGAAGGGGAAGGGGGTTAGGGAGGAAAGGGAGGGAGAGAAGGAGGGAGATAACGGTTAGGTTAGGTCTCTCTCCTCTTTTTCTCTTAATCTTCTATTTACTTCTATATTAATCCATCTCTTCCATTCTTTCCTCTCTCTCCAATCTATCTCTCTCTCCGTCTCTCCATCTCTCTCTCTCTCTCTCTCTCTCACCTGCAGCAGCATAGTCCTGAGTTCAGCTGTCTTCACTTCCCGCAGCAGCCTCTCCACGACCAGCTGTATAATGGAGCCCAAACAAGGGTTGATCCGGCCCTGGCACTGCAGAACAATTACCTCCAGAAGCTTGGCCGCGTGGCACTCGTCATCCTCGGCACAGTCCTGCGGGTGTGTGGGGGAAGGGTGTGGGTGTGGGGGGAAGGGTGTGAAGGGTGGGGGAAGGGTGTGGGGAAGGGTGAGGTGTGAGTGTGTTAGGTACAGAGATATGATCTTTTTTTTTAATGAATGTATAAATGAAATGGTAGTTGTTTATATATGTACACAGTCTCTGTTCATTCCATCCATCAGACACACACACACACATGTACACACACACCTGATCTGACCTTAGCTGAGTTTGAACGTAATAATATCTACCTACATACATACAAACATAAAGAAATACATAGAAAATATCAATTCTTTCCACACACACACACACACACACAAATCCTTCCACTTAATCCTCACACACACACACATACACCCTAACACACGTACACACACACGTACCTGGGTCAACATAGTCTTACACATTTCATATACAGCTGCAATTCTGGGCTCGGAGCTCATAAAACCTTCAGTGTCAACAGTGATATAATTGTGCAGTGCCGGCATCATTTCAGTGAAGTAATCGAATCCGTCACTCTTGAACATCTGGGAAGGAGGGAGAAATGGGTGGTAATGGGGTGGAATTGGTGGTAGTGGTGGAGGAATAGGTGGTAATGTGGAGGAAAAGGTCCCCGCGCACACAAACCCGCACACGTGAACACTGGTTAACACACACACATACAGGTATACACTCACCTGGAACATCATTTCAAAACACTTCCACAGGTCCTGAGAAATCCTGGTGCTGGTTAGGCTGTAGATCAATGCTAATGCCTCCTCATAAAACTCTGTAAAGGGGGGGGAGGAGGGGTTAGGAAGGAGGAGAGATGGAGAGAGAAAGTGAGGGATGAGAGATAAGAGATAATAACAATGAAATAGATAGAGATAGATCAATAAAAATCAAGATAATATATGTGTATGTATATAATCATGTACGTATATATATCAATTAATACCAATAATAAATACTACGTTACTACTCACCCATGACGTTCTTGGTAAGTATAAGACCCACAACTTGTAAGGTGATAGGTTCAATTTGTTCCATAATTTTCGGATTCTCTTCCATACAATTAATTAGAGTTTCAATGGTACTTAGGAGACCCATGGCTGTTATGGCCTTCTCGTCCGCACCCTCCTCAGCATCCACCACCTGTGTGTGTGTGTATGTATGTATGTTAGTGTGTGTGTGTATAGTACTCTTATATGTACATGCATTTATATATACACATAAATATAGTGTCTCTCATACGTATACTAATATAACCACACACATATCTCTATCTGTCTCTCTAAAACACACACAAACACAGTCACATTTATAAACACACACACACACACAAACTTCTAACAATTCTCTCTCTCTCTCTCACGTACACACACACACGCATACACACCTGTTGGAAGGTAGCCGCCAGCTGTGTGCACATCTCCACGGCTATGGGCGTGAGCTGGTCTGTGTACGTGGTGACAATCTTACACATAACATTAGTGAGGTCATCATTCTCTGTCTCTTTGATCACCTTTAGAAGCTCTTGTACGATGGGCTGGATCTGTGGTGGAGGAGGAGGAGGAGGAGGAGGAGGAGGAGGAGGAGGAGGAGGAGGAGGAGGAGGAGGAGGAGGAGGAGGAGGAGGAGGAGGAGGAAATAGAATATATAAACAAATAAACAAACCAATATAAAACGAAATATATCCACATCACACACAAGAGAAAAATATGACAACACGAAAAACACACACATGCACACACACACACACACACGCATACACACTTACATTAGGCTCCACAATTTTCTCGGCCCTATTCTGTGACGCCAGGAATGCCGAGAGTGCCATAGCCGCCTCCACCTTGACAGGCAGCTCGTGGTCATTGAGTAAAGCGTTCTGTATGCAGTTCATCGCCGCCACAATGTTCTGCTCCGACTTAAACTTAATTTCATCAAAGTTCTGTAGGATCCAGCAAGCCTAAAGGGGGGGAAAAGGGGGGGAAGGGGGGGGAGGGGTTAGTAAAGGAGTATAAGGGAAAAGATTGATTGATATATAATGCATTGGTGATTTATAGAAAAGGAATTTTAAGAAATGGAAAGATAATTGAAGATACATATTATTATTCCTCTTCTTCTTCCTCCTCCTCCTACTACTACTACTACTACTACTACTATTTCAATTATCCTCCTCCTGCTTCTCCTATTAATACAACTGTTACTACCACTATTATTCTCCTCCTCCTCCTCCTTCTCCAACTTACCCTTGCCCTCATGAAGCCGTAGGGACTCTGGAACTCTGGGAACACATACTGAGCAATCATCGTCTCCATCTGGTCCTTATAAACCTTCTTCTTCAGTAGAACACAACCCAGGGTGCCGATCTGAGGGTGGGAAGGGAAGGGAAGGGAAGGGAAGGGAAGGGAAGGGAAGGGATGGGATGGGAAGGGAAGGGAAGGGAAGGGATAGAATGGGAAGGGAAGGGAAGGGAAGGGAAGGCAAGGGAAGGGATGGGAAGGCAAGGTAAGGGAAGGAAAGTATATATATTAAACACTTTTCTGACATCCCTCCGCACTTTTCTCTACACAAACACTCCCCAACACCCCCCCCTACCCCCCTTCACCCCTACCTACCATGTGCATCACCCCATCCTTGTGTCTAGGGTCTACATTGGGTGTGGTTAAGACTTGCATTAGGAACACCATAGTCTTTTCCAGCATCTCCTTCCTCTTGCGTACTGTAGACAATAGTAACCCTTGGGCAGCTGTTACGGGGGACACTAGATCCTCGTAGATGTCTGGGATGATGGGAAGGAGGTAAGGATATAAGATAAATGTAAATAGAGTGTAATAAAAGATGGATAAATGTAGTATTGAAAGATAGGATAGTAATGTTAGTTTAAGGAATAGATGTAGTATGGTTATGTGGCGGATAATAACTATAATAATATAATTAGGTGATTAATACAACACAAAAACAAAGAAAAAAATAGATCCATAAATTTTTAAAAACGCATTCTAAAAAGATCGAAATAAAAAAATATTTCAAAAAATTCAAAAACGAGACAGATTTACGAAGAAAAAAATTATATAGATATAGATATAGATATAGAAAAAAAAAACTAAAACATACACACACACACTCACCAAACTTGACCCTCACATACTCATAGGGGTCAGAGTTCCACAATTCCTGGTCAGCATCAGAGTAGCACATCAGAGGGAACAGCACATCTTGCACCACAGACAACATATGAGGCTTTAGCAGCTTCCACGCCACACTCTGACCAACTCTGGAGGGTATAAGGGTGATGATAGGGTGAGATTCAGGGTGTGGAAAGGGAGGGAGGAGGGAGAAGGGTGTGAGATAAGAGATAGGGTGTGTGTGGGGGAAAGGGTGATTATATATTATACCCAAAACACACCCAAAACACACTTAAACACATCACACATACACACACTTAAACACACACACACACACACTCACCCTTGCTCCAGATAATTGAGAGTCTGCTGTAGGACACGGGGGGAAATATACACTTTGGTTCTGTACAGGTTAAGGATCTTGAGTAGGACTTGTAGGACGCCCGCTGAGAAGGTCTTGATGTACCAGTTAGCAAATTCCTTGTAGTCGCTGTTAACTGTACTGGGGCAGCCGTACCTGGGGTGGGGGGGGGGGGGGGGGAAGGGGTGTTAGGTTAGGTTAAGTTAGGTTAGGATATACTTTCATTTCCTCTCCCTTCCTGAAAATAGCTATTCTTACCTTCCCTTCCCTTCCCTTCCCTCTTCCTAACAAATCTTTCCTCTTCTCTTCCCTTCCCCCAACACTAACACCCTTCTTTCCTTCCCTTCCGTTTCCCCCCTTCCTCACCTTTCAAATATCCTTGCTAATATGTGAAGAGCCCACTTTTTAATCTTCCACCAAGGCAGGTCTGGCCTCTCGTCCTCATCCACTTGTAATGTTTGATCTGGTAATGGTCTGTCAGCCACCTGTCGGATTACTTCCATCCATCTCGTGAACTGCTCCCGGTCCAGCAACTCAAGCGGAAGGTGGTACTGGGACGGATGAAGGGACGGATGAGGGGACGGATGAGGGGAGATATATGAAGATAAGTGTATATATGGATGAAAAAAAAAAAACAATGTATAGGGGGAAAAATGCATAGAAATTAATGAAGTCTATAAATGGATATATATAAATGAATTAAGAAAAATAATAACAATTCATAATCCAGAAAAAAATATAATAATAATAATAATAATAATAATAATACCATAAATAAAACTCGATACAAATACAATATAAAAATAAATCCATAAACAAACCAATCAATCAATAAATAAAATAATTACAACCCACCCTTTTTTTGGTCCTTCCACTTACCTGCGTCATGGCATAGAAGATTTTAAATATAAGTTTCTGTAGTAATGTGGAGTGTTCAGAAGGATCAGGCAGGAGGTGAATCATGCGCTCATAACACATGGGGAGCAGTAACCTCATAGCCTCGTGTAAGGGGCCTCTCTCATCCTTCTTTTTGTACCTGGGGGGGGCGGGGGAGAGAGGCGAGTTAGGGTGTGTATGGGGGGGAAGGGAAGGGGTGAGTAGGTATGAGTGTGTGTAAGTTTGGGAGTCTGTGGGTATGTAAGTATGTGTGAGGATCGGTATGTGTGTGTGTTATGTATGTTATATGTGTTAGTTTTTTCTCTTGTTTTCACCTGTTTTGGTAAAGTGTGTGTGTGTGTGTGTGTGTGTGTGTGTGTGTGTGTGTGTGTGTGTGTGTGTGTGTTTCAGAGACCGACACACTGTTAGGTTAGGTTTACATACACCCACCAGCATCACAGGCTTGACTAAATTAATCTGGGTTGAGGTTGTATCTGAGGCAGCGCTTAAAACCGTCTCAGGGAAGATTATCAACCGATTATCTAACCTAACCTAACATAATATACACAAATACCTAACCTAACCTAACCTAATACACAAATACCTAACCTAACCTAACCTAATACACAAATACCTAACCTAACCTAACCTAATACACAAATACCTAACCTAACCTAACCTAATACACAAATACCTAACCTAACCTAACCTAATACACAAATACCTAACCTAACCTAACCTAATACACAAATACCTAACCTAAACTAACCTAATACACAAATACCTAACCTAACCTAACCTAATACACAAATACCTAACCTAATACACAAATACCTAACCTAACCTAACCTAATACACAAATACCTAACCTAACCTAACCTAACCTAATACACAAATACCTAACCTAACCTAATACACAAATACCTAACCTAACCTAATATACAAATACCTAACCTAACCTAATACACAAATACCTAATCTAACCTAACCTAATACACAAATACCTAACCTAACCTAACCTAATATACAAATACCTAACCTAACCTAACCTAATATACAAATACCTAACTTAACCTAACCTAATATACAAATACCTAACCTAACCTAACCTAACCTAATACACAAATACCTAACCTAACCTAATACACAAATACCTAACCTAACCTAACCTAATACACAAATACCTAACCTAACCTAACCTAATACACAAATACCTAACCTAACCTAATATACAAATACCTAACCTAACCTAACCTAATATACACAAAACACATCTAAACGCAGACACAATAAACAAACAAACATGTATAAATGGGTTTTGGTATGTCAGTCATCATTTTTGAAACCAATGAGATAATTCGGAGGGCAAGAAAACGAGAGATTAATAAAGGATTTTCGAAGGGGGTCACTTACTCAAAATTATACAAGGGAAAAAGTTGCATAACCTAATGTTTTCAAAAGGGAAAAACTCACTCCCAAAAAAAATAATAATAATAAAAATTGATCCACAGAAATACAAACCTAATCTAACAATATTTTCAAAAGGGGAAAACTCTCTATAAAAAAAAAATATATATCCACAGAAATTAAAACCTAATCGAATAATATTTTCAAAAGGGGAAAACAAAATTATCCACAGAAATAAAAACCAAACCAAACCAAACCAAACCAAACCAAACCAAACCTAACATAACATAACATAACAGTATTTCCAGCCCTCCCTTAGGAAATACTGTTAGGTTAAGTTAGATTTGGTTAAGTTAAGTTAAAGTTAGGTAACGTTAGGTCAGAGTACTTACTCAAAATTCTTCACCAATTGATAGAGACACAATAGACTTCCGTTCCATAAGGTTGTGTCTGGGTTCTGTAAGTATATGCTAATCTTGTCAACTATGGTGGTCCAGCGATTCGGAAAGTCATTCTTAACCATCTGGTACGTACACACGGCCAGCTGTACCCTGTGTGTGCGTATGTGTATGTGTGTGGGTGTGTGTATGTGTGTGGGGAGAGGGAGAGAAAAGTTGGTTTGGTTAGTTAATGTAATTAGTTAATGTAATTTAGAGTCTTTTTACACATACTAACTTAACGTAACTTGATTAATATTCTACTTCAATAATAATAATAATAATAATAATAATAATAAAATGCATTGCAAAAACAACATATAAAACCCATTAATATTTCCCTTTCCTTCTCTTCATCTACCTCTTTCCTACACACACACACACACACACATCCTTCCCATCCACTAATCCACCTCTCATCCAAATAACCTCACCTAACCATCCATCCACTCACCCTAAAACACCACTCATCCACCTCACAAGACCTACACCATCCACTATGAACCTCACAGATCTAACCTAACCTTTCATCCACCTGTACACCCTTCCATCCACTCATCCACCTCACCCACCTGACAAGATCTGGGGCATGAACCACAGCATCCACTATTGCCTCCCGGATCATTGCTCTGTCCTGCTCGTGGATGTGGAAGGGAATGGGTTCACCGGCTTCGTATTCTGCATCTTTCCAGTACTGTGACACCATGTTCTTAAGATAGATGACACCCGCTTGTCTGACTGGCATGTCTACTTCACCCATCATTACCACCTGGAGCAAGGCCGGGGTGAAGCCTATGATCTTCTTCATCTGTATGGGTGAGATGGGGGAAGTGAGGTGAGTTTAAGCTTTGTTGAGGTGAGGTTAGGTTATTTGTTTTGTTTTGTGAGGTTATATTTGATTTGGTTATGTATTTTTTACTTAAGAGCTCATTCATGGGTGTGTGTGTGTGTGTGTGTGTGTGTGTGTGTGTGTGTGTGTGGCCTAACCTAACTCTTCCATAATCCGCTTAGAAAGGTTTAAGTTAGGTAAAGATTATTCATGGATGAGGTTAGTAGCATCCACCTTACTCACTAACCTATCCATCATCCACCTACTCATCCAACTCACTCACCTACTCATCATCCACATAACACACTCACCTATCTATTATCCACTTACTCATCCACTTAATTAACTCACTCACCAACCTGTCTGTCATCCATTTACTCATCTTAATCAGACTTTTTTATTGTGAATTGAAAAAATAAAATATTAAGTATTTATTTTTTAAACAGTAATCCCTCCACACGGCACTACATCATGCTTTCTGTGTGTGTGTGTGTGTGTGTGTGTGTGTGTGTGTGTGTGTGTGTGTGTGTGTGTGTGTGTGTTATTGTTTAGATTATAATACACAAATAAACACAATCTATTTTCGACCTATTTCATATTTGTTACTTAATATCTGTGTGAGAGAGAGAGAGAGAGAGAGAGAGAGAGAGAGAGAGAGAGAGAGAGAGAGAGAGAGAGAGAGAGAGAGAGAGAGAGAGAGAGAGAGAATAATAACAATAATAGTGTTTGGTCATCACAAAAGAGATAATCGCAAAAATGCTGATGTGTGTGTGTGTGTGTGTGTGTGTGCGTGTGTGTGTGTGTGTGTGTGTGTGTGTTTACCAGTATCAAACAATAACAATCACAAAAAAATAATAATAACAATATATAAATAAAAATATAAATAAATTCCTCACACACACACACGTATAGCATCATAAGGACATTAATACCATTTTGTCATTAATAACAATAAAATAAATAAAAAAAATAATAAAATAGAATAAAATAGCCCGCTTCAGGTTTTAGTCGATCGATATTGAGACGTAATTCTTTTCATGTAACTCTAAGGAAAGTTAAATTACATTACTAATACGATGGTCTAACTATTAACTATCAATTAACTATTATGGATTGAGTTAAGTGAACTTGTCAACTTTCTTCAATTCCAAATTCAAGTTCAAATGATCTTCGTGGTCACAGCAACAGAATATTCAGTTAAGATTCGTTTCATGACCCAATTTATATTTTGGACAAATTTTTTTTTCTTCTGATAGATGTGGAATTAATTAAATAAACAAGTAGGTAGTGTCACCTCTTTTCCATTAATGCATTTAAATATAGGTTATCAATATAGATTCAACTTATATACGCAAGAGAAGGTCAGTAAATTGTGTCTCCCTTGGTACTAAGCAACAGTTATCACCCAAAGTCAGTTCAAACAGCTAGTCAAATTATATTCAAAAGAGGGACAAACGCTAAATACTGTTTTAGTTAAATATTGTTAAATAAGAATATGGATTTCATAATCATTTCACCAATAAGACAAAAAAAAAAAAAAAAAGGACAAAAACACGATTCGCCACCGCATTGCTTACAGGTACGGCAGCCGACGTACCTAACTTTTGAGTAGTAAAATATAAAAAGCTTATATAACCGAACCTAACCTAACATAATCTAGCCATAATCTAACGAGTGCCGTATCCTCATAGTACTCCCTTATAGATACGACCGTTGCCTAGCCTTTGGATAAAAGCTTATATAACCGAACCTAACCATACCTAATATAACAATCAACTTAACAACTTGAAAGATGTTTAACCAGGTCAATAATAAGGCACAGGCCGTAGGAATAGCACATGAATAGCGGATGACAATACGGTACGACTGCCGTATCCCTAAGCACTTCGAAAAATAAAACTAGATTTGACAGAAAATAATAATGAATATAAAATGTAAATATACGTCACACCACCACCACCAGAACCACACAACACCACTACCACAGCCACAAAACACCACCACCACCACAGCCTCGCAAGACAACTTCGAGGGCGGACAAACAGCAGCACAGAGTCCTTCCTGAAACCAGTGCCACACCAGCCTCCACTACCACACACCACACAGGTCCAGGAGTGTTGTGTCAATACCCATTATTCACCACGTAAACTACAAACAAATGATGCACAGGTGTGGCAGCGGCGGACAATCAAGTTGACTCTAACCTCACCACAAGTAACACAACGATATTCACCCATCACTTAGCAACAAGCAACACACACACACACACACACACACACACACACACACACACACACACACACACACACACACACACACACACACTACAACAACCATCACCACCACAACAACAACCAAACATACAAATCGACAATCACAATCAAACACCAACAAACACACACACACACAGGCAACCTAACCACAACCACCACCACCACACGTGTCCATAACCAACAAACACACAACCCAACCTCAACTACACACAACCCAACCTCAACTTCACACCACCCACCCCACAACCCAAACAAACACACAAATAACCCCACCAAACAAACACACACAAACACAAACGCCGGGGAACCAAAAAAAATGTAAATAAATAAACCTAAAATATGGATGGACGAGACGAGATTATGGACTCACTTTAATAAGCTCATCCTCTGC
>JAXIVD010005439.1:20000-22500 GCA_036785275.1 Cancer borealis
AATCAACTGGTTTTTTTTTTTTTTGATCTAATCTACTTAATTACCGTAACCTCATAATGAAAACTTAAATCGTTCATTTGACGCTAATTAATCATTAAAAAACTCTCTATTCGTCATTACCACACACATGCATACATCATACATACACACACACACACACACACTTACTCTCTTTCACTCTCTCTCACTCTCACTCTCACTCTCTCTCTCTCTCTCTCTCTCTCTCTCTCTCTCTCTCTCTCTCTCTCTCTCTCTCTCTCTCTCTCTCTCTCTCTCTCACTCACACTTATCCTTGACAGTCAGCATGATCAGGTTGGTTTGGTGGATCAAGTATGTGGCACTCACGAAAACTGCATTAGCCCTGAGGAAGAGAGGGAGTGTGTGAGTATGTATGTATGTATGTATGTATGTATGTATGTGTGTGTGTGTGTGTGTGTGTGTGTGTGTGTGAGGGAGGGAGATAAGGAAGGTTGGAAGGAGTGAGAGAGGGAAGGAGGGAGAGAGAAGTGAAGGAGGGAGAAAGGGAGAGAGGGAGGGAAGGATAGATAGGAAGGAAGGAAGGAAAGAGAGGAATCAGAAGAGGAGCGTGAATAAAGGAAGGGAAGAAGAAAATCATAGAAAAGGAAGAAGAAGATTGAACAAATGAATATATAAATAAATAATCAATGAATTTCACACTTAAAATAGATACTTACACTTACTTCAACCCTTTTCACTGTACCTTATTGTAATCAAGTACATACACAACACACCTATTCCACTTTCAAAACAAACACACTTAATTCCACCTTCAAACATCAAACACACTTACCTAAAACCTACCTAAACACACTAACTACACTTATCTACACCCACTGACATATCCTAACCACTTAAACACCCATACACACCCACTTACAACACACTTTCATCCTTAAAAACACACTCAAACGCTCATCAAACACAAAAACAAGACATTTTCACCCTTAAAAACATACTTAGCCTGCAGTTTCACCCTTAAAACCTCCCCAAAATCATCCTTACACCCTCCATACTTACTGTCCCTCTTTAAAGTATTCCTTGAGTGTGTTACTGAACTTCTTGCTATGCTTAACAAAGTCTCGTTTTCTGTGTTCAAGAGCCTGCTTCCCTTGCATGCCCGGGATGAACTGAGACACTTCTGTTACAGCATCCAATAGCTTCTTGATAGCACTTGCGATCTCTCTGTAATGATGGGGTGAAGAGAGGTTTAGGTTAGGTAATGGGGGTGAGGTTAGGTAATCGGGGTGAGGTTAGGTAATGAGCGAGTGAAGTTAGGTTAGGTAATCGGGGTGAGGTTAGGTATATATCTTTCTTTATTAATTATATTCTTGGTTTCTCTCTCAGATCCCTTCTTTCTTGCACTCTCTCTCATATTCTTTGCTTCATTTCATCTTTCCTTCTCTCTCTCTCTCTCTCTCTCTTTCTCTTTCTCTCTCTCTCACACACACACACACACACATCCCCCCCTCTCCCCTCTCCCTCTCACCCCCCACTCACTTGATGGTTTCAAGGAAGGTTTTTCGGTCTGTTATTTCGTCCGGGATGCGTGAGAGAATGCGTTTAAGGTTGGCACTTTTGCGGTTGAGCTCTTGAAAGGCATCCTCTGTGCGGGTGATGCGGTAGTCACTGGCTGGTGGGTGATGGGTGATGGGTGGTGGTGGTGGTGGTGGTGGTGGGTGATAGAAGAGAAAAAAAAAAAAAGTTGTATTAATTAATTTGAAAATCACAATAACTACATGAAAAAATAAATAAATAAATACACACACACAATGAAAATTAATAATAAAAAAAAAAAAAACACACACACAAAACTATATATACATAAAAAAATAAATAAATAAAAATAAAAATACACTAGGTAAAAATATAAACATAAAAACATCGTCACCCGCTCCCCCCCAATTAACACACCAACACTTACAATCTGCCTCATTCACAGATCCCTGGAGCCTTAACACAGACTCATTCATGTTGACTGATAGATCTGCCTTCCTCACCAAACCCATCACTAACTCATAGGTGAAGCCAGGGTAAGCTGCTTCAACTCGGCTCAAGGCGGTGCGGAGGGTGTGGCTGGAGGCTACATTCTCCCTCTCTATCTGTGGAGGAAAAGGGTAAAGGATGATGAGATGAGGTGAAGGGGGAGGGGAAGGGTGTATGCGTGTATGTGTGTGTGGAGGTGAAGGGGAGGGGAAGGGTGTATGCGTGTATGTGTGTGTGTATATATATAATTATAAAATACCCAGTGTGTTAATGATGTAATTGTAAAAATCTAGACTACTACAATTATTATTATTACTACTACTACTACTTCTACTACTACTATTACCACTACTATTACGATCTGTAGGTGTTATAGCTGACATACCATTGAAGATCTTCCAACATTTAATAAGGTCGGCCACGCAATAGTCTTCCTTTCACAGAATAAAGATCTAAAGTTTTAAGTCGCTGATCATAAGACATACATACCCCTCAC
>JAXIVD010005440.1:0-12500 GCA_036785275.1 Cancer borealis
TGTTCGTCAGTTTGTCAGTGACCTGTCATGGCTTCTTTCAATAAATGGTAATAACGATGATTAATGATCCTATTATTATTGTTATTATTATTATTTTTATTATTATTATTATTTTTTTTTTTATTATTACTATCGTTGTTCTAGTGTATAAGAGAGAGAGAGAGAGAGAGAGAGAGAGAGAGAGAGAGAGAGAGAGAGAGAGAGAGAGAGAGAGAGAGAGAGAGAGAGAGAGAGAGAGAGAGAGAGAGAGATAACCATTTGATTCAGCGGAATTTATTTGTTTACTTTTTCCCACCTCTGTACCCTCTGATAAACTCTCTCTCTCTCTCTCTCTCTCTCTCTCTCTCTCTCTCTCTCTCTCTCTCTCTCTCTCTCTCTCTCTCTCTCTCTCTCTCTCTCTCTCTCTCTCTCTCTCTCTCTCTCGCATTGATTTCTTCACTCATAAAATATTCCTTTTTTTTACCTAACTTTACCACACTAATTATATTTATCTTCCCACACATACACCTGTAGTAGTAGTAGTAGTAGTAGTAGTAAGTAGTAGTAGTAGTAGTAGTCATAGTGGTAGTGGTAGTGGTAGTGGTCGTGGTCGTGGTAGTGTAGTAGTAGTAGTAGTAGTAGTAGTAGTAGTAGTAGTAGTAGTAGTAGTAGTAGCAGTAATAGTGATAGTAATAGTAGTAATAGTAGTAATAATAATAGTAGTAATAGTAATAGTAGTAGTAGTGGTGGTAATAGTAGTAGTAGTAGTAGTAGTAGTAGTAGTAGTAGTAGCAGTAATAGTGATAGTAATAGTAGTAATAGTAGTAATAATAATAGTAGTAATAGTAATAGTAGTAATAGTAATAGTAGTAGTAGTAGTAGTAGTAGTAGTAGTAGTAGTAGTAGTAGTAGTAGTAGTAGTAGTAGTGGTAGTAGTAGTAGTAGTAGTAGTAGTAGTTGGTCTTAATTTTTCCTTATGTCAAATTAGGTGAATCTTAGTCCTAATTTGATAAGCTGGAAGCTATATTGAAGAAGGAGGAGGAGGAGGAAGAGGAGGAGGGGGAGGAGGAGGATTATAGCAAGGCGTGAGAGAGAGGAAAGAGGTAGAGAATATGGGAGTGAAGGAGAAGAGAATAAAGAGGTGGATAGAAGAAAATGAATAAGGAGATAAGGGAAGGAGGAAGAGAGGATAGAAGATTAAAGAATGTGTAGAAGAGGAGGAGGAAGAGAAGATTGAGGATAAGGAGAGAAAGAGAGAGAGAGAGATAGAGAGAGAGAGAGAGAGAGAGAGAGAGAGAGAGAGAGAGAGAGAGAGAGAGAGAGAGAGAGAGAGAGAGAGAGAGAGAGAGAGAGAGTGAGTGAGTCTAAGGTAAATTCGACCCTGTGTTTACATTCCCTTACCTTACACTGTTTACCTGTGATGACTGGCTTATTAACTCACCTTTCACCTTACCTGTTACCTGTGCTGCTCCCTAATTGAGTGAACGAAGGAAGAGAAAGAAAGGAAGGAAGGAAGGATAAGAATGATTGAGTAATGTTTATTTATTTTATGATTTTACTACATTATTATACATTATCCTCTTCCTTCCTTTAGTTAATATTACCAACTTCCCGTTTTTACATTGAAGTTATGAAGAATAATTATAAAAAATGTTAATAAGTAAGATAGAATAAACTGGTGAAAAGTTAAACTATTATATAATCTGTTCAGGTTCTACCCCGAGCAAGTGCCAGCTGACCTGACCTGACCTGACCTAGTTAGTTGTCCTTCCTATCCACATGACAACTAAGAGTCTGAACTGACCACCAACACCAACAAGGACAAGACGAACTGATTTACTCTCGCCCAAGTATCCCTTCACTTCAGGTATATTGAGTTTTTTTTTCTTCTATATCATAAACCGTTGGCGCCAATTTGCTTTATAGAGGCTAAGATGGACTGCCTCTTGCCCGTTATTTGTCTTAGGTTTTAGATCTGTACTTACTCACCACTTCAGTCTAGTTTAGTTTAGTTGTGTCACTTTCATTCAGATATGCAATGGAAATAAAGTGATGTGAAATATTTGTCTTTATTTGTGTATAGTATGAAGTTTGAGTATAAAATTTGCACATAGTATTACAGGATGAGTAAATTGGTATGATGGAAACACATTAGTGAGTGCAATTGTTGGCTAAAAGCTGCTTTTATTTTTACTATTTGTCAAGGTGTTAATATGTTTTGTGTTAGTGGGAATAGCATGTCACTGCCTTCCACCATTCCTGTGTTTGCAATGATACCACTAGTGACTTTCCTTTTTATTTTGCAAGTCCTTCGCCGATCTTATCTTAAAGCTTGTTTACATTTTACAGACTAACGGCAGTGCAGACTGAGACCAGAAGAGAAGGGAAGAGAGAAGAGGAGAGAAGAGAAGAGAGAAGAAAAGACGAGAAGAGAAGAGACGAATAGGAGACAAAGAGAAGGACAATGATACTGAGAGCTGAATATGGAAGACTTGCTGTTGAAATCTTAGCAACACCACCAACACTACATTCTCCCAGCACTGCAACACAACACAAGGAAGGAGGATGAGGTGTGTGTTCCCTGATGTGCTATGTGACCCCAACACCAACACACACACACACACATACAGTGGAGTTAAAATGATAAACACAGTACATCCGTCATCCACTTTATTCATCCACATTGATACACTTACAGTACAAAACAGTAACTTATAGTGTTCCAAATCTTAACATATATTCCTAGTGGAGGGAGACAGAATTCAGTCTTCCCATTGGTCCAACACTGCCTCTCTACGTTAACTAGCCAATTAGAACTCTTGATGTATATATGTAAAAGGAATAATATAAAAGGCTTTAACGAAATTTTGGTAGTGTTGGACCAATGGGAAGACTGGATTTTGTCTGTCTCATCAGGAATATATGTTAAGATTTAGAACACTATAGTAGGAAGGGTAACACGGGGTGGGGTGGGGGGGTTAGGCGGTGTCTGATAACTGCCCCCCCCCCACACACACACACACACACAAGGTTGTTTTAAATGAGGTGGATGTGATAACCTTTTTGAAATTAATAACTGTAATGTGTTAATGAGTGTTACTGAAGTGTTATTGAGTTTAGTTATGTGTGTGTGTGTGTTTTTGTAAAGGGGAGGCTGTGTGGAGTCTTGATTGTGGTGTTAACATCCTGTGGGGGACATCCTGAGAGAGAGAGAGAGAGAGAGAGAGAGAGAGAGAGAGAGAGAGAGAGAGAGAGAGAATCAGATGTGTGTGTTGTGTGTATGTTCGTTCCACTATGTAACTGTGGTGTAGGTAAGGCAATACTTTCTCTTATTCCTTCCTTCCTAATTTTCCTTCCTCCTCCTATCATCATCATCATCATTCTTACATTGTCAAAACCTAATAATCATTGTAATTATTTTAACACATTGGTAGAAACTTGGAAAAATTAATCCTTTCACATAATTCTCCAACCTAACCAAAAGAAGAAGAAAAAAAAAAGTGAAAAATGGTATTCCCTCTTTTTTTATCATTATTTTTTTTGTTGGAGTTAGATCGAAAAAATAAAATGAAACATGAAATCTCTCTATAACCATTTAAAAAAAATAAATAAAAAAAGAGAGAGAGAGGGAACACCATTATTTCCACACCATCACCCTTCCCTCTTTACTTAACCATCACTTTACTGAGACTCCTGTTCACTTCTTCCAGCTTGTGTATTTGACGGATGAAGAAGTCGCCGTACCTCTGAGCCACCTTGGTATCAGCAATGTGGATCATGCTGCCGTCTATGAAGAAATCCACCTGGAGGAAGATGGAGGTGGTTAGACAGACATAGATAGAGAGTAATGAGAGATGGTTATATAGACATAGATATACATAGTGTGGATTAATGGGTATTGATGTGTGTTGTGTGGATAGCGGAAGTAATAGAAGTGTATAGATATTAATAGTGAAGGGATGGATGGATGTGAATTCCTGCTGCTGATACTAACTTAGATATTGTTATGTGCTAGAGTGTAACTTGCGATGAACACTGATTATTATTTATTGTGTGTGCTACCCTTAATGTACAGCCTCATTGTACATACCAGCGTGTCCTGCGTGGCACTAGTATTATGTACATCGTGGAATAATGAACGTATTAGGTTTGTCAGCATCAGTATAATAAATTGATAAAAATAAATACCCTTTCCCTTCCTACTCACTCCCTCCCTTCCTTACAAACCAAACGCTCTACACCTTCCCTTCCCTTCCTGTCTTACCATCCCTCTTCTCTCACAACCCATCCCATCATCCCATACCTGAACACACACACTCCTACACCTCACTTACTTCCTTCCTTACAAACCAAACTCTCTATCCCTTCCCTTTCCTTCCTTCCTGTCTGTCTTATCATTCCTTCCCTCTTTTCACACACCCTAAACATGCCTTCCCTTTCTTCCTACAACTCACTCCCTACCTTCCCTTCCCTCCTATACTTCACCTCTTCCTCACAAACCATCCCTTCCATCCCTCTTCCCATCATTCTCAACATCCCTTCCTTTCCCTTCCTCACCAACCATCCTATCCCTTCCTTCACCACATCCCATCACCCTCAACTCCCCTTCCCCCTTCATCACCCCTTCCTCCCTCACCTCTGAATCACTCTGGAAGTCTCCCTGTAGTCCTGATGTTCCCTTCGTCCACACCATGTTCCTCATCTTGTGTTTGAAGCAGAGCAGAGCGTTCCTGAAGTCGTCCTCGGTCATCTCCTGGAAGGCAGCCATCTTCTCCATTGGCATTGTGGTGTACAGCTTCAAGTAGGAACGCATCACGCTGATCTGCTGCTGCTGCTGCACTTCGTCGAGGAATACCTATAGGGGGAGAAGGGAAGGGGGAGGGTATGTTAAAATGGTGTGCTGTTTTATGGTTTGTTTGTTTTTCTTGACTGTCTTATTTATTTTTTTTTAAGATCTTGTTTATTATTTTCTTATTTCATTTTCTTTTATTTTCTTTACTGTCTTATTTACTTTTTTTTTTTTACGATCATCTTGTTTACTATTTTTTTTTTTTCTGTCTTATTTAGTTGTTTTTTTTATGATCATCTTGTTTATTATTTTCTTATTCTATTTATGACGTATTTATTATATTCATTTTCTTAAGTTATTCATTCCTTCATTCATTCATACATTTTGTTTCACTATTCTTTTCGTTTACATCATTTTATCTATAGTATATTGATCATGGCAAGACACAAGACAAAAAAAGAAAGAAAAAAAAGAAAGAAAGAAAAAAAAATACATACACAGAAAATTCAATCAAAATCAAACACGAGAAAAAAAGAAAGAGAGAGTACCCAACCTTCCCCCACTTCCTACATCCTTCCCTCACCTTCCCCTCACCCCCCAACCTATCTAACCTTCCTTCCCTTCTCTTCTCTCATTCTCTCCTTTCCTATCCTAACCTAACCTCAAGTAACCCAACCTCAACCTAATCTAACCTTCCCCTGATCACCCTAACCCTAACCCTAACCCTCACCCTGTTCACCCTAACCCTCTTCACCTCACCTTGAGTTGTTGTTGAAATGGTTCCTTGAAGAAGTTGTTGGCGGGCGCCGCGTCGAAGGGAGGCGGGACGGGACTCAGAAACTTTGGGCACGCGAAGGTGAAGCATTGAGTGAACTCCTGGGTGTCATTACGCTGCGAGGGGGGAGAAGGAGTTGTAGTAGTTGTAGTTATCTTACAGCATACTTATCCTCCCTTGCTTTCACACACACACACACACACTCACCGACATGCGTGCCATCTTCTCAGCGAGTGTCTTCTCCCTGAGTGAGGACTGCACCACTTCGTCAATCCTCTGTGGGTGAAGCACCATGCAGATGGCAAGCAGGGTGTACATCTGCTCAGTCTGGGGAAGGAAGGGAAGGGTGTGTGGGTGGACGATGTTTGTATGTTTATTGCTTATTGTCTGTATCTGTTTCTATTTTTTTTTTTTTTTTTTCTCGGTCTGTCTGTGTTTCTTTCTCTCAATCTGTTTCTTTAGCTTAATTATCATGTGTATATATATTTTTTTTATTTATGCAAGTTAAAAGCAATAGAAAATCCCCCATTATTTTTTTACTATCTTCCTTTTTTTTCTTTTCCCTCCATCAGATGCTGCAATGATAATTTCAATATCTCTAATAGCTTGCACAAAAATAAGGAGGAAATGTATGTTTTGGAAGAAAAAAATACGGTTTAATTTTACTGCTTAATTATTAGTCACAGAACAAAAACTATACCTGTTTATTGATCTGGTTGTTCTGAACCTAAACTAAACCAAACCAAACCTTACCTAACCTAACCAAACCTAATCATACCTAACCTAACCTAACCTAACCTAACCTAACCAAACCAAACCTAACCATACCTAACCCAACCCAGCCTCATCCTGCCCATGTACCTGTTTGTTGATCTGGTCATTCTGGTAGTTCCTGGTCTGGAACATTGCCTTGGTGCGCTGGATGTACACCAGGATGTTGGAGAAGGTTCTAATGGCGTCTGCATACCTCCGCATCATCATGTACGCGAACCCAACGTAGTAATAAGTAGTGATCTGACAGGCCGGCACACGGGAGTACATTGACTTCTTGTTCAACTCTATGTTCTCAAGCACCTGTAGGGATGATGATAATGATGATGATGATGATGATGATGATGATGATGATGATGATGATGATGATGATGATGATGATGATGATGATGATAATAATAATAATAATAATAATGTTCTCAAGCACCTGTAGGAATAATGATGATAATAATGTTCTCAAGCACCTGTAGGAATAATAATAATGATGATAATAATAATAATGTTCTCAAGCACCTGTAGGAATAATAATGATGATGATGATGATGATAATAATAATAATGATAATAAGACAGTGAGAGTATATTTAACCTAACCTAATCTATAATAATAATAGACTGTGGGACTACACAAAATGGTGTTGAAAAATTACTACTACTACTACTAATAATAATGATAATGATAATGATAATAATAGTAATAATAATAATAATACTGACCTTGATAGCCTGGTAGTAGTCACCCAGGAGGGAATGGAGGCGGAGTAGTCCAATGAGGGAGAAGTAACCCAACATCTTGTACAACGGGTGACGACCAAACTCACCCGCCACACTGTCTGGGTCGCCTCCACTCGTGTACACCTGCGGATGAGTGTGTGTGTGTGTGTGAGTGAGTGGGTGTATACATATAGGGTAAGCATTGGTACAGTGGTCTAGCCTTGGGTATGCCAGTCTAGGGTCCAACACTACCCACATTGCTGCCATACTGTCCTCACACGGGACTTGCAATGTTATATGCATCTGAGGCTGTAGCAGCAATGAGTCTCACATGTTCTTAATATATTCAAGAGAGAACGTAAATATTTGAGGCGTCACTATAAAAAAAACTAAACTTAAGACATATAACAGGTAAGGCAAGTCCATCTTAGCCTCTATAATCCTACTGGTGACAATGGTTAATGATATAGAAAAAATATCTATCTATCCATCTTCATTTCCTCCTCTTCCTCTCCTTATTTTTCTTCCTTTCTTTTCTTTACATTTCCCCTTCCTTCTCCTCCTCTCCCTTCTTTATCTTCAAAACCCTCCATCTCCCTTCCTACTTTCTCTTCTTCCTCCCTCCTCCTCCTCCTCCATCTACCACTACTTCCTCTTTCCCCTTCCTCCATCATCACCTCCTTCTCCTCCAACTTCCACCACCACCACCTACTCCTTCCTCTTCCACCACCATCACCACCTTCTCCTCCTCCTCCACCACCACCACCACCACCACTACCTACCTCCAGCTGCCTGTTAATATTGCTTTTATCCACTAGGCAATGCAGAACATTTAGAACAGAGTGAACGTTCCATATCTTGGGGGAGTCTTTCAATAACTCAATCTCGGGTTCACTCTTCTTGCCCAGCTTGGAACGGAACTGAGAGAAGGATTGGAACTGGTAGATAAACTCATCGATGATCTCCCACAGCCATTGGTTAGGAAGTTCAAGAGGCACTGGGGTCTCGGCACCTGGGGGAGAGACGGGGGGAAAGGGTAGGTTAGGTTAGGGGGAAAGGATGTGTGTGTGTGTGTGTGTGTGTGTGTGTGTGTGTGATTGTTTTTTTAGGTTTGTTTGCTCTGTCTGTAGTAATGGTAGTAGTAGTAGTTGTAGTTATAGTAGTAGTAGTAGTAACCCTCTATCTATTCGTTTTTTCTTTCCTTTCATCCTTCCTTCCTTTCCTAATTATTTTTTCATTTCATCCTTCCCTTTCAATCATTCTTTTCTTCCTTTCATTCATTCTTCCCTTTCTTTCTTTCCTTCCTTCCTTCCTTTTACCTCCTCTCTCTCTTCCTTCCATTCATCCTTTCCTATCTTCCTCTCCTCCCCCTCCTCCTCCCTTTCCCTTCCTCTCTCCCTCCTCCCTCTCCTTCAACACTTACTTAGAATATAATTGAACAGATTGCAGTAGTTGTAATAACACACAAACATTAATTCTTCCTTCCCTACTCTTCCTTCCTCTCCTCCTCCTCCTCCCTCCTTCCTCCTCCTTCACCACTTACTCAGGATATAATTGAACAGATTGCAGTAGTTGTAGTAGGACTCGAAGCGCTGTGGGATGGTAGGTCCTCCTTGTACCCTGGCGTAGATGTGTCTGTAGTACAACTCTCGGTAAAGTATGAGAAAGATGTCGTCCCTCCCGTCCTGTTCCACCAGCTTGTTGCCGTATAGGTCCTCTACCTCAGGCCAGGATTGTGTCTTGTAGTACTCTTCGGTGAGGCGGTTGAAGCTATGGGGGAAGGTGTGTTAGGATGTGGTGGTGTGGGTGTTAGGGTGTTAGGTTAGGTTATGTGGGGTGGTGTGGGGTGTGTTTGGGGGTGTTTTGGTGTGTTTAGGGATATTAGAGTGTGTTAAGTGGTGTTAGGTGGTAGGAAATAGAGTTTAAAGAGTGTTAGGTTGTTTTGAAAGGGTGTTAAGAGTGTGTTAAATGGTTTGAAAAGGTGTTAGAGTGTGTTAAATGGTTTAAAAAGGTGTTAGTGTGTGTTAAGTGGTGTGAAATGATGTTAGGAGTGCGTTAAGTGCTGTTAGGAGTGTGTGATAAGTGTGTTAAGGTCTGTTAGGAGGTGTTAAGTATATGAAGATGATTAAACACATACACAGACACACACACACACACTTACTCCATGTACAGGGACGGTATGTCGTATATATTCCCGTCCCTGATCGCGTCCCTGAAGTAGGTAATGTACTTCTTCACCTCCTCAGGGATGGAGTAGGTTGGATACTCCCCCCGACCCTCAAAGCCACCGTCACCCCGCATAGTGTAGTGGTAATTCTCTGCATCCTCCAGCGGGTAACTCTCGTACTGAAGGGGAAGGAAGGGGTGTCATGGGGTGATGGGGTGGTGTGAGGGGAGGGGTGATGGGGTGATGGTGGTGATGGTGTGCAGGGGTGATGGGGTGTGAGGGGTGATGTGATGGGGTGAAGGGGTGATGGGGTGATGGGATGAGGTAATGGTAATGAGTCAAGAATAATGATATGGTAAATTTGCAGTTTCAATCTAATCTAACCTAACACTATTTTAACTGTGCCTATGAAAAAATGGCGTCTGCACTTCATCCAACCACCTAAATTGAGTCCTAGAAAACATTTGATAACTTCTAACCTAACCTAACTTAACCTAACCAAACCTTAACCTACATTGACAAATAACACAACCTTCCTCAAATCAAACTAAACTTTACTTTTCGAAGAGAAGGTCTCACAGAAAACATTGAATATCTCACAAACTAACAATTTGCGACGGAAATGTAATTAAGAAAACCTTCTCAAAATGCATCAGGTAATGTAAAAAATATAACAATGAATTCTCTAGAGCGTTATGGTGAAGAAGTAAAATAATACCTTTAAAAATACCATGGTGATATTTCATCTAATTACGAAATAACGTCAAAATCACCTTACCTACACATATCAAAACTAACTAATGATAAAATATAAACCATAACAGAACCTAAATCATTAATCCAAACATGTTCTTTAAGCTATACTATGAAGAAAAATAATAAACACAAATAATGATACTCACCTTGCCTTTCCCTTACATGAACACGAGTTAACCATTTCACCCTATTTCCTCCCCTTCCTACACCCTCCCCTTCACGCCCATCACAGCGCCCATCCCTCCTCGCCCTTCACTCACCTCGTCCACGAATTCGTTATACATTTTATCCAGTTTGTCGGTAAAAATGCGTTGAAATGTGTCTCCAGATGGTGATTCCGGCGGCGTGTTGTTGACGTCACCAAGGAAGGATAGACACTAAACGCTGATTGGCCGAGAGCTGGCTATGGGTATAAACACAGGATGAACTTGATGTGTGATTGGCAGAATTATTTTTTTTGGCTCTTCTCCTTTTTGACAAGTGAAGGTTGAAATGCGTGTTATTTTTTTTTTTTTTTTAGATAGATAAATGGATTGATATATAGATAGATAGATTTATTGTTATACATAAACATACAATAAAAGGAAGAGGACGGAATCTAATTACTCTATTATACATAACAAGTCCATTACACAACACATTTATTATAATCAACAACCATTATGCTTAACAAGGTCATTTCTGTAAGTTTTCGTATGATAATAGGTAATTTCTCTCTCCCTCTATCTATCTCTATCTCTTTCTCATTATATAAAATTGATAAGACAATGATTAGCTGAGAGAGTCAAGGTAAGGCAAGGCAAGGCAAGGTAAGGTGATGATATAGTTTTCATTAAGTTTATAGATGAAGACAGGTGTGCTGAGGATCTAATTAACTCAAGCTGACAGGTAAGTGTGTAAAGGTAAGCTTAGGATGAAACTTATACGTTGTTTGTATCTATTGGTTTGAGTTGTTTAAGTGTAGTGTTACTTACGTTAATAGTTATAAACAAAATCAATTACTATATATTGATTGACTTAATTAACAATAAAAAAAACATAAGATTGATCATAAAAACATTGCAATAATAAAATAACATTAATAAACCATAATAAAAAAAACATATATAATAAAAAGCCCAATATAATAACTTACCCTCGTAGTCCTTTGAGGTGAAAGGTAAACAAAGTGAGAAAAAGATAAACTCTAACAAGGATGGCTAAGAAGACAGCTGACGAGCAGTGCATAGATGACCTTAGGGAGGAGAGGGTCACATGCTCCTTCAACAAGCATGAAATAACCACACTGCTAGATGGAGGCGAGGAAAAAACAAGACAAAGGAGGAGAATAGGTGAAGATAATATTTAGGTTAAGTGGATGTGATATGTATTCTATCTATCCTGTTTACCTTTATTGTCGATCTATTTATTGTATTCATATTATGTATGTGTTTGTTTGTTGTTTTGTTACATGTATAGTAATGGTTTAGTTTCATTTAAAGGCAGAATAGATGCATATAATAAGTACGAGATGGAAATACATATCTTATCTTCACATTTCCATATTTTCAAGGACTGTTTAAAAGCTTATATTCATACCAACTATCTCTCCACAACAATAAATTTCCTCTACCACCACCTAACCCCATTCCATTATCTTTTCCCTTACATAGAGGAAGCTTTTCTCTCTGACCCTGAGTTCTTGGATGTAACCCGTCCTGAATACCTGAGCCACGAGGACAGGTACTCTAATGAGCTCAGGAAGGCGTGTCACATGATCAAAAAGTTTAACTATGATGAGGATATCCAGCAGCTGGTGGGACAGATTGAGGGGATCAGGTGAGTGTGACGGGGGAGGGAGGGAGGTTGTGTGTGTGTGTGTGTGTGTGTGTGTGTGTGTGTGTGTGTATGTGTGTGAAGGTTAAGTTAAGTTGAGAAAGATTGAGTTTATATATATTACGAAAGTGCTATTAAAATATCTCTCTCTCTCTCTCTCTCTCTCTCTCTCTCTCTCTCTCTCTCTCAGGACACTGATGGGGTCTGGCCTGGGCGTGGCACTCACCAAGGATGGCAACCCCTTGGCACTCCACTTCGTCATGTTCATGCCAGCCATCATGGGACAAGGCACGGTGGAGCAGCAGGGGGAGTGGATGGGCAGGGCGTGGAGTGGAGAGATTGTGGGCACGTATGCTCAGGTAGGTGGAGGAAGGATGGGGAAGGGTGGAAGAGAGGTAGGAATGAATGGAAAAATATACTACTGGAAAATGTGATATATGTTTTATGCAATACATTATTTTGTTGTTTTTGGTTTATTTACAGTGAAAAATGTCCTGTCCCCAAAAAAACTATCCATTTATATATATTTTTTATTTTTTTTATTTATTCTTCATTGTTGACGTGTATTATTATATATCTCACTTACTCCCTCCTTCCCTCTCTTCCCCTCCTTCCTTACCTTTCTTCCCTATCCCTCTCTCCCTCCCCCCCCAGACTGAGTTAGGTCACGGCACCTTCCTCCGTGGCCTTGAGACTACGGCGACCTATGACCCCAACACTCAGGAGTTTGTGTTG
>JAXIVD010005440.1:17500-25000 GCA_036785275.1 Cancer borealis
CAGTCAGTTAGTCAGTCAGTCAGTTTGTTAGTTAGTCGTGATAGTATAGTAAGTATAATGATAGGTCTGTCTCTACTTCACTAATTCCCACTTGATATGAGCATACGATTCTGTGCCAGCATTAGCAGTCAATAGGTAGCTTTAAAAGACGGTTGGATCAGAGTATGGATAGGGATGACAGGTGGGATGGTGAAATATTGGATTATTACAAGGGTGGGGGACAAGGAACTGCCTCGTCTAGGTCATCAACTGGCCTCTTGCAGTCTCATCAATTGTTATGTTGTTATGTTAAGTATAGTGATAGTGAGGTTAAGTATGGTGATGGTGATGACACTGTTAATGGTATAGTGAAGTGGCAGTGTAGTGTAGTATCATATATGGTGCTAATGGTGTGTGCGTGTGATGACAGTAATATTTGTTAAGGGAAAGGTTTTATGTAGGGGAAAAAACTGTGAAAATATTGTTAGGTAAGAGATATATATATATGCATGTATAATGAAATGTATAATGAAGTGGTAATAGTGTAGAGGGTGTAGTGGTGTGTATGTATAGTGTGGTGACAAGTGTGGTAGTGTGGTGTTAATTGTGGTAGTGTGTTAAAACTTTGTGGCTAGTATATGCTAAGTTATATACTATACTATTATATATATATCGAGTAAATACTTTATATATCAATTTCCACCTGAGTTTGTGTTCTCTATCTACACTTTTGAACTTGTAATTAATTGTTGAGTGAATATTTATAACACAAATATTGACTTTATAAAAAATCTAACCTGAGCTGCTTATTGGCTGAGGCTGACCATATAAAAAAAGAAAAGAAAGAAAGAAAGGAATGATAGACTGGATTGGAATTGTTAAGTTGAAGATAGTGATGATGATGATGATGATGATGATGATGCTTACAATGATACGGTGTAGATTAATAATGAGTTCGATGACCCGAGTTTATCCAGCCGAAGAAATGCACATGCCGATATTCAACCCTGTGTGCGTATTCGGGACGTCAGTGTGCGGCATGAACCTACACAGGCGTCACTTAATAAAAACAGCACCACTAACGGGCAAAGGCAACCACTATTACCACAACCACCATTAAACAGCCTACAGGTGACATAACAATAAACATAAATAAAAATAATTTAAAAAATGAAGAAATACACATAGCTTAGTGGTGTACATACATACATACATACATACATACGTGTACTCACCTGTGTTCCTTGTACCTGGGTGAGTTGTGTGTATCGTCGTGACCTTGAAATATACACATGTTCTTGTCCTTACTCTCTCTCTCTCTCTCTACTCTGGTACCTTTCTCTCACCTGTGCAGGGAATCACAAACACAAAGGCTTAAAAACATGATTTATAGAACTACGATTACATCAAACACATGACAACTGCAAGAAATGAAAAAAATATATATATAAAATATGACCTATGAACCGGTCACTTGTGCAGGATTCAATGTTATGTTATGGCAACAGTATATTGCACACATGTAGGTGGCGGTGTCCTTAGGGATCTAAATAGGACCTCCTGTAGAGTATCCTGTAACCCCCAACACTGCCTCCTTCCTTACTACAAAACTCCTCACTCAGTGTTACAAAATGTCTGAAGTATTTGCCGTGATTAATGCAGAGATAGTCCAAAGGTTTGAGATGTGATCCAGGAAAGGTTTTGATCCATAAAGCCAGACACACGGCCGCCTCACACACCTGTCCACGGCAACACACACCTGTCCGCAGCAACACACACCTGTCCGAGGCAACACACACCTGTCCGCGGCAACACACACCTGTCCGAGGCAACACACACCTGTCCGCGGCAACACACACCTGTCCACGGCCTTCTCTGGGGTGCGGAGGGTCACTGAGTCCTCGCTGAGCTGACACACACACACACACACACACACACACACACACATGATTCTCACAAAGTAATAAAATTATCCAGACTGACTTGTATATGAGTTCAGATTTATAACCCTGCCACACACACACACACACACACACAGGTGGTGGTGTCCCGTGTGCGTCCAACAGCCTATGTACTCTTTATCAATCCACACAACTAAGACCAATGGCAACTTATTTCTAAGAGTAACTTGCACGAACAGTAATAAATAATCCATTGTACATCAGTGTGGTGAGGGAGGGATGAGTGTTGCCTTCACCACCACCACCACCACCACCACCGCAGCAGCAGCAGCAGCAGCAGCAGCAGCACACATCACACCCAACACAGTGAGAGTAAGTAGTACACAATTGTCCACTGGCATGCTGCTCCCTCCCTACTTGTGTGTGTGTGTGTGACAGGCTGAGTTTCAACCAGCCACCACAGTGTACATGAGTCTTGCCACACACACACACACACAAAACACACACAAGGGGCACTTCCCTCTGCTTGACACATGGCTGATGGCTGATCACCTCTACTGGTCTGCTTGAGGAGAAATAATACTGAGAACACAAATGTATACAATGATAATCTGCAAACACTCAACTTTGTAATCCTGTAATTCAACTTTGCAATCCTGTGTAAGTTAATATCAAAACTAACTTGCTAATATTTGTTTTGAACAGAAGATGATCTATTTCCAGTCTGTACACAACACAAATTTGAAGGCATACAATGTTATGTAATTTCCTTATGGTTACAGACACTCACTCATGTTACAGTGAGGGAGTTCAGTTTGACATAAATAATCGTTATGAATTTGTGCATCTTACAGTACCAGCCAGACCAACACCACTGTACACCAACACACACACACACACACACACACATTCTCCATCAAGTTAAAGAGTACATTTAACAATCGTTCAACTCAAAAACCTAATACAATTCATTAACATGGCGGCAGCAACAGTCAACAACGAAAAGATGAAAAAATAAATAAATAAAATAAAAAAAGGAGAGTACATTTTAAGAATTTGTGTTTGTTTGTTGTTGTACTAATATATATAGAGTATTATTACAGATATTTTAATGTTTACAGGCCAATCAATGCTCTATTTTGTGTGTGTATACAGTGTGTTGCATCATTACCACACCTGTCTGGCCACACCTGGAGGACAAGGCTCAAGTGTGACTCATACTCATATTCATCCTCCCAGCATGTCACCCTCCACACGTCACCCTCGACAAGGCAGGTGTCGCCCTCAACCTTGCACCACACAAAGCTACACACTGTCACCTGTAGCCAGTGTGTGTATGTGTTCCTGGTGCCCTATGCCTCACACACACACACACACACACACACACACACACACACACACATACACACACAGCCTCACTAATCCCTCCGCGCCACACTGCATCACGGTATCAACTGGTATTTATTTACAAAACTGTACACAATTATAAAAACATTTGACCCTCAGTGGCAGATAAGAGTTCACATAATAATGATAATAATAATAATAATGATAATGATAATAATAATAAAAATAATAATAATAAAAACACCAGCAGCATTTAAAAGATATGCAGAATTTGTGTTGCAAGAATTTGTGTTGCGGGAAGATTTGAGTTGATAGTTGATAATTTGCCGAGACAGAACAGAACAACTCTTTAACCTTTCCTCACTAACAGCAGCTGAACAGGAGACATAAATGCACACACACTAGACTAAACGTGTACTAAACGTGTACTAAGCGAGCGATGATGCATTTATATAGAACTCTGGGCGTTGTCGGAGCTTTGGACGGTATTAAACAATGGTAATTAGGCACGGGACAATCTTAGTGAACCTCAAGCACTTGGACGAAGGTAAGGGGGAGGAGGGCGTGGTGATGATGTGGTGGTGATGTTATTGATTCCACATCGGTAAAAGGTCTTAATTTTCCGCTTAAATTGTATGTATAAATGTTTTTTTGTTTCATCGTAGTTTTAGGAAGAGAAAAATTTTGAACGTGTGACCTTGAAATATTTACGGGAACACGGGAAGTTTTGATGTTTTTTATATATATATATATTTTTTGGTGATTCTCTCGTGTGGTGAATTAACGAACTTTCCGCATGATTTTATTTTAAGACAAATAAATAAAAGAAAAAGAAAATTAATATCTACGCATGACGGGAACAGAATTTTAATGTGTTTTTTTTGGGGTAAAATTAACAAACTTTCCTTATGTGATTCGAACAAGAAAAACAAATATAAAACAAAAATAAAATAAATACATAAGGTTTTTCTTCTTAATTTTGACCAAACATTCTATTTCACTTGTGTCGAATTCATTATGATTTTTTCCCATTACGAATATTTTTTCCAGTACGAATTTATTTTCCATTACGAATTTATTTTTCCATTACGAATTTATTTTTCCATTACGATTTTTTTTTCCATTACGATTTTTTTTTCCATTACGAATATTTTTTCCATTATGAACTTTTTTTCCATTACGATTTTTTTTTTCCATTACGAATTTTTTTTCCATTACGAATTTTTTTTCCATTACGAATTTTTTTTCCATTACGAATTTTTTTCCAATTACGAATTTTTTCCCATTACGAATTTTTTTTCATTATTTCACATGTGTCTATCGTCTTAATACTTGGTTCATCACCTTCCCAATCATCACTGACCTCATTTGACCTCACCTGACCTCCCACCACCCCCGCCCCCCACACCTCACCCGGCAGCTGCTTGGAGTACACAGCAAGGCAAACAATTGAACATCACATCCGGACACGAAACTGCGTACACAACGGAATCAAACGCACACGGAATTCACAGTCAAGCTTTGATTATTTTCGTTTACATGAGTGACACGACGCGCACACACACACACACACACACACACGCATACATACATACACACCTACGTACGTACACTACACTAACTAACTATGGCAGTACAGTACAATAAACTAACTACCTATCTACCTAATCACTAACCTAATCATGGCGCGGCACCTGTTTGCAATGAGAGACACAGGTCCTAATTAACTCTTGCAGCAAATCACTACCTCATAATAACTCCTAATTAATTACATACATTACATACACTTGAAGCAGCACATTATAATTATACATTTTTTTTTTTTAATTACATAACATTACAGTACATCCTTAGTACTAACTTGTACATATCACTCAGTAGAAACCAAAGTGAAAGAACAACAGTTATAGAGTTACAGTTGTAGTTATAGTTGTTGTTGTTGTTGTTGTTGTAGTAGTAGAGGAGAGAGTATGCCAAGGTCAGGCTGGGTCAACGTAGGTCAGCCACGGACACTATGACCTTGAATCGGGTCACTCACTCTGGTGTTGAGATGTGAGGTGGAGTAAGGAGTGTATGTCTGTTAGGGAGTGGAGTGGAGTGGAATATCTTCCTCTTCCTCCTCCTCCTCTTCTTCTTCTTGACCCTCTTCCCCACCCACACACGGCCGCCATCATCAATATAAAACAGATTATATAAACCAACTGAAACTTAACCTTAACCAATCAGACACAAGGGGGGAAAACAGACATACATACATACACACACACACACACACAGATGGAGAGACGGAGAGACGGAGAGATAAAGTAAGGAGAGAGGAGAGAGAGAGAGGAGGAAGGTTTGTGAATGAAGCAACCAGGCCAGAGGGGATTGTAGGGGTTGTGGGAGGTTGTAGGGGGTTTTGGTGGTTTGTAGGGGGTTGTGGTGGGGTTTTGGGGGGTTGTAGGGGGTTATGGGAGGTTGTGGGAGATTGTAGGGTTGTTGGGGTTTGGTGGGGGTTGTGGTGGGGGATTATGGGGTTTGGTGGGGGTTGTAGGGGGTTGTAAGGGGTTGTGGTGGGGTTTGAGAGATTGTAGAGGGTTGTGGTGGGGTTTGGGAGGTTGTAGGGGGTTGTAGGAGGTTGTAGGGGGTTGTAGGAGATTTTGGGGTTGTGGTGAGAAGTTGGGGATTGTGGTGGGATTGTAGGTTGTTGGGGTGTTGTAGGGGGGAATTGTAGGGGTTCTGGGGTCGTGGTGGGGTTGTAAAGGTTGTGGGGAATTGTTGTAGGGGGTTGTAGGGTTGTCAGGGGTTGTGGTGGTGGTGGTGGTGGTGGTGTGCCGGACTCACGACACGGATGAGATGCGGTCGGTCGGGGCGCCCATCTGAGTGAGCACCTTGTCAAGCCACTGCAGGGGACCGTGAAGGTGAATCTCTATCCAACAAGGTGTGCTGGTGACGTCCTGGCGGTGGTACTCAGCCCCCCACCCCTTCACGAACGACATCCTGGAATACGCACACACACACACGCGCACACACATGGTTATTTAGATGCGTAGATATAAAGGTATGTGTGTAATTATAAGTATATTTCACTTCTTGCGATCATCCTGTTTATTAGATCAGTAGCGACCCTGCAACACACATACACACATATACACGCACACACGCACACGTACACACCTTATAGTGCACATCTTGGTCAGGTCAAACACAGCCTCGTAGCCGTGATTAACACTTTGAGACAGTAGGTGTGCAAATTCTCTGTTGTTGAATATTTTGAGGGAACAGCCCGGTGGAATTTTGCAGACCGTGGATGGGTGGAAGCCGTGGTGGTGGTTGCAGTTGCGGGATTGGACGAAGATTGCGGAGTCGGATAGGCACTCAGCGTACACCTCCCCCCCTACGTAGTACAGGTGCACCCCTAGGGAATGAAGGTGATTAGAGTCTGGTGGTGATTAAGGGTGGTGGTGGTGGTGGTGGTGGTGGTGGTGGTGTGATTTACTCTATTGATTTATTTTATTTATTTATTTTTTATTACAATGACTTAATTTTTTAAAATCTTACTCTAACGATGATTTTTTATTTATTTATTATTATTATTTTTAAATATTTCAAGATGACTATATTATTTTTGCACACACACACACACACACACACACACACACACACAATCCCCTCCCTCCCCACACACACACACACACATATACACAATACCCCTTCCTCCCCACACACACACACATACACACACAATGCCCTTCCTCCACACATACACACATACACACACAATGTCCCTCCTCCCCACACACACACACACACAGTCTCCCCCCTCCCCCCCCACACACCCACCTTTCCCAATATGCCTCCTGGTGTTCTCAATAGTGGAGTTTCTGTTAACATTGGACAGGAGACCCAGACAGACACACATACACACACACACACATACACACAATCTCCCCCCTCCCCCCCTCCCCCCCCACACACCCACCTTTCCCAATATGCCTCCTGGTGTTCTCAATAGTGGAGTTTGTTAAAATTGGACAGTAGACCCAGACAGACACACATACACACACAATGCCCCTCCTCCCCACACACACACACACACATACACACAGTCTCCCCCCTCCCCCCCCACACACCCACCTTTCCCAATATGCCTCCTGGTGTTCTCAATAGTGGAGTTTCTGTTAACATTGGACAGGAGACCCAGACAGAAGCGTTCCGAGTTGTTGCTCGGGTCTGTGAAGCCGTCCACGATCACCGAGTGTGTCTGTGCGTGGAACACCTCTCCCACTCG
>JAXIVD010005441.1:5000-10000 GCA_036785275.1 Cancer borealis
TTTCTCCTACTGTCTTCTTTACAGGGTCTGGCGATAAGCGGGATTTTTTTTTATACTTCATTTATTTTTCCCTTAGCCAGTACCCTTTTAATGTAAAAACAACAACAACAACAACAACTCAGCGGTGATATCAAAGAATGAAAAGTGGTCAGCGAATAACGGGGATTCGATCCCGGGAGCCTAGGCTCGTATACCCGAGCGCTAGACTACTGTACCACCACCTAGCCGCCTTAATGTTTATTTGTTCTAACCTAACAATGTCCCACACCGTGGAACAGTATTCAAGTGTTGGTCTGACAAGTGTATTGTATGCTATTTGTTTTATGTCTTGTGTACAGCCATGCAGATTTCTCCTCAAGAACCCCAGTGTGCGGTTGGCTTTTGAACATATGGAGTCCATATGTGTATTAAATTTTAGGTTTGTGGAGAATGTTGAAAAGCTAAACAATACTTGTGTGGATAAAAAAACAAAAATTATGCAAAAGAGTTACTATACAATAACTTGTATACAGTTTTCATATGTTTCAAATCACAAACATATGTTTTTGACAGTTATTTTAAAATAAATCACACACTATATGCTACTTACTAAGTTATATAATAACAACAATATACATGAGCGTACAATATGTACATATTATTACTATTTAAATAGATTACTTATATACAAACACTATACTAAGTTATATAATAACAACAATATACAGGAGCGTACTATATGTACATATTATTACTATATAAATATATTACTTATTTACAAACACTACAAATGCTACATTTATTTTTCATATTTTTGTTATTTTTTCACATTTTGATTAAACAAATATTCCTAATTTTTCTCCTTAATGTACACGAATAACTTTTCTTGAGACACAGACAAGTTCCAGCTTCTCACTCACTGCCGCTGGTCATTCAGTAGTCTTCCTCGTCATCCGTCTCCTGTCCACTAGTTGTCTCACACTCCCAGTCTGAGTCAGAGTAGGACGTCTCCTCGACCTCCTCCTCAGACGTTTCCTGCTCCTCCTCCTCCTCCTGCTCCTCCTCCTCCTCCTCCTCCTCCTCCTCCTCCTCCTCCTCCTCCTCCTCCTCCTCCTCCTCCTCCTCTGATTCTGACTCGGAGTCAAATTCTGATTCTGAATCATCTTCGGAAGAAGATTCACTGTCAGATTCTTCCTCCGACTCATCATCAGAGGAAGTATCGACCTCGGACTCCTTCCCAGACTCATACCAGTCGTCAGAGGAGGAGTCACAACCCCCGTCTGTCTCAGGTTCGTATTCCTGGTCCTGCTTCTTTGACCCCTCTCGGTCGTACTCCGCCTTCTTAATAGAGTCGGAGAGTGTTTCCACGGCGGCCTGAATGAGCTGGAACTTTACCGTCGCCTCCTTCTCCTTGCCCGGGTTTTTGCCCGAATGGTGGATGAGGGCAAGGCGTCGGAACTCCTTCTTCAGCTCCACGGCGCTCACCGCGCGGCCCACGCCAAGCGCCTTGTAATAGTCCACCAAGGAACTCATTATCAGATTCTGATTTTCTTGAAACTCGAAGGTTGATGAACCAAGTAGGCATTTTTACATGTGAAATATGAAGGTAGTTAAAAGCACACTGAAACACTAACTCCACTCTCTTTCTTGTGTATTGGAACTTAGAACAAATCTTAATATAGTAGAAATGTTAATAACGTATATTCATTTTTAGAACAGATTAGAAAAAAAAGAGCAACGTACAAAAGATAGTCATTAGGGGAGAATATATTTTCACTACCACCATCATTACTTCCTTTGTCTTTCTCCTTCTTCTTCTTCTTCTTCTTCTTCTTCTTCTTCTTCTTCTTCTTCTTCTTCTTCTTCTTCTTCTTCTTCTTCTTCTTCTTCTTGTTCTTCTTCTTGTTCTTCTTCTTCTTCTTCTTCTTCTTCTTCTTCTTCTTCTTCTTCTTCTTCTTCTTCTTCTATTTCCTCCTCCTCCTCCACCACCACCATCGCCATTATAATCTTCATAACAATACAGTGACCTTTCCTTTGGAGAGAAAGGGAGACAGATTCATTGATTGATTGATTGATTAATATTTATTTGGCCAGAATTTATAGTATATATTGCAGTTGATAAAAATAAAGAAGTCATGAAGTCAAGAACCATCGCTTTCCGTCATGTTTCTCCTTCTTCTCGCCTTCCGCTAAGTTTCTGGTATTCCCGGTCTGCTCCCCTTGTGTTAGTATTCACGGAAAGGCTGATCTGTGTTCTCTCTTGGGTGGGTTGAGGCGAGTTAGTTATGGCGGCGTGGTGCTGGGATGTTCGTAGTTTGGCTTCCTGTGTTTGGCTCCGTGGTCACTCATTGCCTATAGGAGATGGTGGTGTTTGAGGGTCCCTTGTGTGTGTGTGTGTGTGTGTGTGTGTGTGTGTGTGTGTGTGGCAGTCCTGGCTGAGGTGTAAACACCGGAGTGGGAACTCCTGTTGAAACTCTCACTTCTGGTGTGTTCTTGGAACCTCTGCAAGCCAACGACTATCTCAGGCGGTCCATGGAGGTTTGAAGGCATTGTTTTGAGCTGTGGATACTGATTATAAGGAGGGGTTTTGAAATAATAGATAAGGAAATAAGTTATCTGTCTACCACCCCCCCTTCACCAATCTGCCTGAGTCTGCGCATGCGCAGTAGGAGTTCCAGCAGACGAGAGCCTTTTCATCGGAGACTACGATATTTCATATAACTGCTAGCATGGACGGACAAGTAATTCCACTAACAGAGCTGAGAGGAATGTCGCAGAGAGAGATAGCAAAGGTAAACAAAGAAATGCTGATAGCTAGTATTAGAGCTTCAGACAACAACACAGCAGCAGTGACCCATGCATTGGAGAAGAAAGTAGACGATATTTTTACGGAGTTACGTGAATTAAGAAATCAGTTTTCATCTCCTGAGAGTGCCATTAACAAGACGTTGTTTCAATTGCAAGAAAAGGTGGACCAACAAGCGGAAATCATTGCTCGACAACAGAGTTTTTTGGAAAGCGTCGATAGAAGAGAAAGAGAAACAAGACTCGTCGTTCTTGGCGTCCCGGATGAAGGTGAGAGTCTGGAAGGAGCGACTACTGAAGAAGGCAAGTTGCAGAAAGTCTTGTGTCAAATAGATGTGGCCCCTCATGTTGAATCTATTACAAGACTAGGTCGAGATGGGGGAGGAGGGAGGAAGAGGCCGATGCTGGTAAAACTGTCGTCCCGAGCAGTGAGGGACAAGGTGCTGATCAAGACAGGTAAATTGAAGGATGCTGGTGAATTATACAGTCGTATCTATGTGAAGAAAGACGTGCATCCGAGCATAAGGAACGAGTGGAAGCGGTTGAGAGAGATCGAATCTACTGAGAAGGCGAGACCGAAAAATGTTGGTTGTGTAGTAAGGCTTGACGCACGAGAGAGAAAAGTTTACCGAGATAATGTTGTGATTGACAGTTGGAATCCTGCTCCTTTTTCTTTTAAAGGGACTCATAAAAGAGCCTATACTTATTGCGTCATGGAATGTTAATGGAGTGAGGTCGAAACTTGAAAATAATAAAGTTCAATCATTGTTGCTTAGGTATGACGTAATAGGGCTTAATGAAGTCAAGACAAAAGCTAAAGTGTCTCTTCCCGGGTACGTATCGTACAAGAGCGATAATTGTGGTCATAATAGAGGAGGAACTGTTGTGTTGATCAGACGACGCCTAATGGACTCTATTGTCTCAATTGATACAACTATGAAGGATCAGGTGTGGATACGTTTATCTGTTTTATGTAACATTATTATTGGTTTTTGTTATATCCCACCCAGTGACTCACAGTACTTCGACCCATACAGCTTTAGTTTCATCTAGGAAAAGCTTAGGAAGAGTGAAGAAGAAGGTTTAAAAACGATAATACTGGGCGATATGAACTCAAGGTTCGGTACTAGTGTTCGAAACATGCTCTCATAGCTATAGGCATCAAACCCCCCTTGGTGAACAGAAAATTGTTGCTAGAGAGAGCGACCCAGCTGGGAGGCAGCGCAGAGACGTGCTGTCATCAACATGATCATGTCAAAAGACTGAAATTTGAAAACATAGACCTTGAGTGTTTGAAGGATGAGCTTTCTCGATGTGAAATTCCAAACTTGACTAACAACATAGATATTGATATTGAAAAGGTAACTGATTCCTTATACAAGTGTGCCAACTCTAGCAGGTGTGTTGCAATACCTTTACAGAATAATGATGGGATGGAAAGGTGGGAAAGATTAATAAACGACCGTGATGATAAGAGAGTTTGGGCGGCAATAGATTGGAGAGGTGAATATATAGAAAACGGGAATGCTGAAGTTAGACCATCAAGTGAGGATTTTAGGGTCTATTTTAGTGAAATTTATAATCCAGAAAACAGTACAGCCCATGACCAGAATCAGTGCCAAACAGAGGTATTTATTCCAATTCTTGATGAGCAGATTCAGGTAGATGAAGTGAGTACTCAGATGAACAATATGAAACCTAACAAGTCCTGTGGTCCTGACGGTATCTCTCCTGGTGTTGTGAAATGTTTACCTACTCAGTGGATTCTTACTTTAACAGCGCTGTTCAATGTAATTCTTGCATCTGCCGCCTACCCATCATCCTGGCGTCTTGCCCGCATGTTTAATATCTATAAGAAGGGTGACAGGAAAGAAGCATGTAATTATAGGGGGATTAATGTGATAAACTCACTAGCTAAATTGTTTAACTTAATCTTAAGCTCGCGGTTGAGCAGTTGGTTTGTTCCATTCAGAGAGCAAGCAGGCAGCCAGAAGGGTAGAGGATGCACTGAACATATTGTGACGTTACGTTTGGCAATGGATATGGCTAAGAGAAAAAAAAAAAAATTATTTGTTACGTTCGTTGATTTTAGAATGGCCTATGACAGGGTGCCCCGTGATGTGTTGTTTATGATACTGAAGAGAATTGGGTGTGGGGCAGTCATGTTAGCAATACTTGTAAGTATGTACACTGTTACGCAGAGTGTAGTGGGCACT
>JAXIVD010005441.1:15000-27500 GCA_036785275.1 Cancer borealis
GGTGACCTCCGGCACAACCTGTCTCCTCTGCTCGGTGACCTGAATATACTGTCTGTCGGCGCTGGGTCACCCGGCCTTAAATAGGGGGACGCGACCCACGCCACGCTTAGCCATGCCCCGTGGCGTGAAATAAACCCTATACAAAAGAATCTACCCTATAACTTATCTAACGCAACATTATCTTTACGTTAAAACATAGTAGATGAAAATACAAATATATATCCGAAATTACAACACGCTCGCTCTCTTAACAACAATGTTAGAGCTAAAAAGTATAGAACGGGTTGTAACGCTATATAAACTATCCTTAAAATTACAATAAAAATATAATAACCTTAAATTAAAATAGCAGTTCCAAAATAAAACATAATAGTGGTAATATACAACTTTCTTCATCTCCATCGCGTCACAGACGATGCATGAGATAATCACTGCATTCACCGTTTCACATCTCCTTCTTCAAATTTATACAAAACAATTTACAGCATATTTATGAAACTAAGCTTAACCTAACAAAATTAACAAAATATATGTACCCTCGTCTTGCAACACTGTTCCCCTACAAGATGTGGTTTTCTGAGCTATGAGGTCAAAAAAGGTCAAAAAAGGTTATCTCGCGGTCACATTCCTTAAGCCGCTTCCCCCCCCTTTCACCTCACTCCACCTCACTTCCCCACATCACACATCAAAACTCTGGCATACACACAAAAATAACTATGACTCCATCTATGTCTTAAGTCACTTCGTGACAGTCCTCCCTACCAAAAAAAAAAGAAAATGGGTGGGGGAGAAAGATACCGCACATTTTCTTACACAGTAGGTCTAGAGAGCCAGTCCGCGAGAACATTATCCTTACCCTTGACATGTACAATTGACAGGTTGAAGTTCTGAAGGAAAAGACCCCAGCGAGTCAAACGTTGATTCTTGGTTTTAAAAGATGCCAGGTAACTCAAAGGGCGGTGGTCTGAATACACCGTAACATGTTCTGAGGGAACTAGATAAAAGGAAAAATGTTCAAGGGCTAGGATAAGGCTCAACAGCTCTTTCTCTATGGTGGAATAATTACCCTGAGCCTAGTTGAGTTTCTTGCTAAAGAAAGCAATAGGGTGATCCACTGTGTCTTGGTCTTCCTGCAATAGGACGGCCCCGACAGCAGTGTCACTGGCATCACAGGCTAACTTAAAGACCTTACTAAAATCTGGGGATTTAAGGATTGGGTGGGAGCTCAAGGCACTCTGCAAACTCTGAAAAGCCTCCTGGCACTCCCGGGACCACTTAAACGACTGACTCTTTTTAAGCAGCTCCGTAAGGGGAAAGGCTAACTGGGCAAAGTTTTTGATGTAGCACCTATAGTATCCTATGGCCCCAAGAAACCGTCTTATCTGTTTTTTCGTGCAAGGTGCTGCCATACGCTGTATCGCCTCCACCTTAGCTAAAGGCGGGGACAGCGTACCTAACCCTACCACATGACCCAGGTACTGCACCTGAGCCTTGGCAAAAGAACATTTAGAGAGATTCAACACCAGGTTCGCGTCGTTGAGAGCATTAAAAACACGGTACAGCTGGCTTAGATGTTCCTCCCAGGTGTCCGAAAAAACCACGATATCATCCAGATATACCGCTATCTTGGGAACCTCATTTAAAATGTGATTCATGAGTCTTTGGAAACTGGATGGCGAGTTTGAAAGACCGAACGGCAAAACTAGGGGAAGGTAAGTTTGGCCTAAGGTCGAGAAACAACAAATCTCTTGGGCCTTGGCTGACAAGCCAATCTGCCAGAATCCCTTGAGTAAATCAAGCTTACTAATGAATTTAGAAGCCCCAATCTTCTCTATGCACTCGTCTATCCTGGGTATTGGAAAGGAATCTTTCTTGATAATGTTATTGACTTTTCGAAAGTCAATGCAAAATCTCTGGCTACCATCACTCTTGGGTACCAGCACAACGGGCGAAGACCACTCGCTCATACCAGGGCGTATAAGGCCCATACGCAACATGGCGTCAATCTCCTTTTGAATGAGCGGAACCTGTCGAGGGTGTACTCGGTAAGGTGACTGCTTAACAGGCTTCGCTCCATCAACGTCTATGTCATGGACTACTTTCGTAGTCCGCCCAGGGCTGTCCTTAAAGACCTCAGGGAACTGGTCCAAAACAGCGAGCACACTGGAGCGCTGCTCCGCTGTCAAATGGTCCAGCTCCTCCTGCAAGGCGGCTCTCGCAGCCCCATTCTCCTGCCACGCCACTACTGAGGACGTCGACAAGGTACTGGCCACGGCCGTTTCCTCCTCCTCTTCCTCAACAGGTATGCAAGGACCTGAGAGACAAACGGGAGTGCCAGATAGGCCTCCCGAGGAAGAGTCGACAAAGCCCTTAAGCATGTTTACATGACATAAACGCTGCTGGCGACGACGACCTGGGGTAGACACCACATAGTTGGTATCACTCACCTTCTGGTGCACCTCGAACGGTCCCTGAAACTGGGCTTCAAAAGGATCCCCCTGATGCGGCAAGAGTACTAAGACTCTGTCGCCTGGAGAAAATTCCCGTTGCACTGCTCCCTTTCCCTTGTCAAACCAATGCTTAGCACGGGTTTGACTCTCAAGACAAACAAGACATAGGGAAGATTGTCATCCCAGTCAGTATCAAACTGAAGGGCAAACTTGTGCAGGATGCTTTTCAGAGTTTGGTGGCTACGCTCCACCACACCTTGAGTCTGGGGGTGGTAAGGACTGCTCACGGAGTGCTTAATTCCTAGAGACTTACAAAAATCATTAAAAATCCTACCACAAAAATAGCTAGCACCATCTGTCTGCACCTTACATGGGACTCCGAAAAAAGAAAAAACATTGTTAAATTTCTACTGATTGCCTCCGCTGTAATCCTTCTAAGAGGTACAGCGTTAACATACCTCGAGGCTGCGTCAACCATGGTGAGGAGATACTCATTACCTCTTTTGGTCTTCTTGAGAGGGCCAACGACGTCCACTTGGATGGTAGTGAAGGGTTCCGGCAGATGAGGAACCTTGACCAGCGGAACCGGTTTGATTTTCTGGTTCGGCTTCCCCATGCGTTGGCATATCAGACACTCCTTGCAATGCCTGGCCACCTCTGCCCGAATCCCTGGCCAGAAGTACAAACGGGTTAACTTCCCGAGCGTCTTCCTGACCCCCAAATGTCCGGCAAAACGTCCATCATGGGCCACCTCCAGCAGGGCCTGACGGTACTGGACCGGCACCACCAGTTGCTCCACTGAGGCCCACGCGGCATCCTCCTTCTGGAAAGTAGGCGGCAGCCACCTCCTAAACAGTACCCCCTCTTTAAGGAAGTACATGGTAGTCGGCGCGACATCCCTCTGCTGCGTCAGCGCCTGCTCCATCATGGTCGTCAAACTCTCGTCCTCCCTCTGCGCGGTGATCAAGGCCTCCCTTCCCTGGCGCACATTACCTGAGGACAAACAAGGACCGGCCGAAAGAGGCTCGGCAAACAGGGATGAAATATTGAGGTCCCCGACCTCGTTACCTTGGGTAGAACTCTGGGAAACTGGGGGTTCTGGAGTTTGGGCGGCGTTACTCATGCTGCGTGTCACAGCACAAAAAGGAAAAACTTGGGGCATATTGGCCTCCAGTTGTTCCAAATCTGCGGAGGCACTAGGCTCTTCCTGCAGGACCAGAGGAGGGGTTCCTCCCATTCTTTCCCCGGCCAAATCATTGCCTAAAATGATGTCCACCCCTTTTACGGGCAACTCAGGCAAAATCGCAACTGGAGCCTCACCCTTAAAACAGTCAGAATCTAAAAAGATCCTGACCAAAGGTGCCGAATTACGGCCCCCAATGGAAGACAAGATTACCCATTCTCCTGTCTTCCCTCCAGTAACCACCCCTGCCCTAAGTAAGGTCTGTAAAGCCCCCGAGTCTCGGAGAACATTCACGGGACGAGTTACCCCGCCACCGGTTACAGACCCCCTCGACACAAAAGCTTTATAGCCAGCGTCCGGCTGGATCGCCTTGTCTCCAGTAGTAGTGAAGTGTCCTCCCTCTCCTGGAGAAGGAAACACACAACCCACCGTCATTGTCTCCACTTCTGGGGACTTCTGCGTGGCCAACACTGCCTTCGCTTGCTCCTTAGGCTGGAGCCTGCGCCAGCAATAGTCTGCCTTGTGTCCCGCCTTCCCACAGAAGGAACACTTAAAAACTTCCCTCTGCCAACCTGGCGGCGCGGGCTTCGAAATACCCTTGCCTTGAGAGGGAGGGTCAAGGGAGCGCTGCTGCGTTCCCTTCCCTTTAATTTTGGAGAAGCTGTATCCCCCACCACCTGGCTTGGAACCAGACATGTAGCTTTCTCTCCTAGCTAGGGTAAAATTGTCGGCTATCGTGGCGGCCTCCTCCACCGTGGTGATGTTTCGCTGTGCCAGGTGTGACGCTACATCCCTATCCACGACCTGTACAAACGCCTCCACTAACATCAACTCCACCAGCTGGTCATAAGACACCACGTTCTGGGATCGACACCAACTCACGAAAGCCTCCCGTTTCGCCCTAGCCAACTCGAGATGACACTGCTCAGAGGTCCTTTTCAGAGCCCTAAACCTTTGTCTATAAGCTTCAGGCACCAGAGAGTAGACCTGAAGGACCTGCCTTTTTACCTGATCATAGGAACAAGCGTCCGTATCAGTAAGCGCCATATACGCTTTCAGTGCCTTACCCTTGAAGCTTTGCTGCAAGAGCAAGGTCCACTGATCTCTGGGCCATGAGAGACGAATGGCAAGCCTCTCAAAACTACTGAAGAAGGTGTCTACACTTCCTTCAGTAAACGTGGGTATAAGCCTAATGGCCTTCCCCAAATCAAACCTAGGAACACTGGAGCCGTTGTTCCCAGCTGCCCCTAACTCAGCTAAACGCACCTGAGTTTCGGCAAGCCTCAACTGCAGCTCCAGCCGCCTAATCTCTGGGTCAACCTGGTGCTCCCTGAGCCCCTCGTCCATCCTATCACCTTCAGTCTCTGAGTGGAGAGATTCACTCTCGACCCCAACCAAACTGATCTGTTGAAGCACCAAGCTAACAAGGTCTGCTTTCAACAGTTGGTAATAGTCTGTAGCCCCTAAATGGGTAGCGATTAACCGTAACTCAGGTACTGTTAATCCGCCTACCTCTTCGGGCGTTGGCTGGTTACCCACAAAACTCGCCGCGTCTTCGTCAGTCACGATACGCATGATGCCGAAAGACCGCGATAAACACAAAAATAATGGCTTATGTAGTCACTCGTGATCCTGGCGAGGTCGCCACTGTCATGCCCCCACTCCAACAACAAACTTTTCCTTCTCCTCTCGTTCTTGACGTTACACTTTAAAGGCCAATTAATTTAAAATGAATGAGGAGGAAACTTAATTACCAGGTTCTAAGGGGGGTTTCAGAAATAAAGTTAAAAAAAAAAACACAAGTAAACAAACTACACTAGATTTATTTACAAGTTAATAATTATATACACAACGGAAATTTAATTCAAAGAGATCTGTCTACCAGAAGGGTAGTTAATTACATTGAAAGTAATTAAGGAAACAAATACAAAAATACACAAGATCACGAGATTCTACAATAAACCACTACAACACAAACACAAAACAAATAAACGCCAAACACATAAACCAAACACAAACACAAACACAAACTTTAAAACACCAACTCAAAAACCCAACACAAAAACCAAACACAAAAACAAACACACACAAAGAAATAAATATAAAATAAACTAACTAACTAAACTAAATAATTGGAAACAAGGAAACGGGAACCAAGTCACTAGACTCGCTACCAAAATAATCCCTACTAAAAGAGATAAAAGAAACAGAGGTTGGATATTAAATGCGCTGAGCAGAAAATAAAACAATATCCACCTCCCCTACGTTACCCAAACCAATCCCTACCAAAAGGGAATAAATCAGAGAATGGGTATTAAATGCGCGAAGCAGAAAATGAAACAATACCCACCTCCCAACAGGTAACGAAAAAAAAACACAAGGTAGACAAGCCACACTAAACTCGCTCCCAGTCTCCAATTAAAACAAACACCTTCACATACCTACACCAACACCCTATCTCTACACTAACATACATGAATATATATATATCTATTACATACCGTTCTACGGACACCCACGCGGACCGACGCGGTGACCTCCGGCACAACCTGTCTCCTCTGCTCGGTGACCTGAATATACTGTCTGTCGGCGCTGGGTCACCCGGCCTTAAATAGGGGGACGCGACCCACGCCACGCTTAGCCATGCCCCGTGGCGTGAAATAAACCCTATACAAAAGAATCTACCCTATAACTTATCTAACGCAACATTATCTTTACGTTAAAACATAGTAGATGAAAATACAAATATATATCCGAAATTACAACACGCTCGCTCTCTTAACAACAATGTTAGAGCTAAAAAGTATAGAACGGGTTGTAACGCTATATAAACTATCCTTAAAATTACAATAAAAATATAATAACCTTAAATTAAAATAGCAGTTCCAAAATAAAACATAATAGTGGTAATATACAACTTTCTTCATCTCCATCGCGTCACAGACGATGCATGAGATAATCACTGCATTCACCGTTTCACATCTCCTTCTTCAAATTTATACAAAACAATTTACAGCATATTTATGAAACTAAGCTTAACCTAACAAAATTAACAAAATATATGTACCCTCGTCTTGCAACACTGTTCCCCTACAAGATGTGGTTTTCTGAGCTATGAGGTCAAAAAAGGTCAAAAAAGGTTATCTCGCGGTCACATTCCTTAAGCCGCTTCCCCCCCCTTTCACCTCACTCCACCTCACTTCCCCACATCACACATCAAAACTCTGGCATACACACAAAAATAACTATGACTCCATCTATGTCTTAAGTCACTTCGTGACAGTCCTCCCTACCAAAAAAAAAAGAAAATGGGTGGGGGAGAAAGATACCGCACATTTTCTTACACAGTAGGTCTAGAGAGCCAGTCCGCGAGAACATTATCCTTACCCTTGACATGTACAATTGACAGGTTGAAGTTCTGAAGGAAAAGACCCCAGCGAGTCAAACGTTGATTCTTGGTTTTAAAAGATGCCAGGTAACTCAAAGGGCGGTGGTCTGAATACACCGTAACATGTTCTGAGGGAACTAGATAAAAGGAAAAATGTTCAAGGGCTAGGATAAGGCTCAACAGCTCTTTCTCTATGGTGGAATAATTACCCTGAGCCTGGTTGAGTTTCTTGCTAAAGAAAGCAATAGGGTGATCCACTGTGTCTTGGTCTTCCTGCAATAGGACGGCCCCGACAGCAGTGTCACTGGCATCACAGGCTAACTTAAAGACCTTACTAAAATCTGGGGATTTAAGGATTGGGTGGGAGCTCAAGGCACTCTGCAAACTCTGAAAAGCCTCCTGGCACTCCCGGGACCACTTAAACGACTGACTCTTTTTAAGCAGCTCCGTAAGGGGAAAGGCTAACTGGGCAAAGTTTTTGATGTAGCACCTATAGTATCCTATGGCCCCAAGAAACCGTCTTATCTGTTTTTTCGTGCAAGGTGCTGCCATACGCTGTATCGCCTCCACCTTAGCTAAAGGCGGGGACAGCGTACCTAACCCTACCACATGACCCAGGTACTGCACCTGAGCCTTGGCAAAAGAACATTTAGAGAGATTCAACACCAGGTTCGCGTCGTTGAGAGCATTAAAAACACGGTACAGCTGGCTTAGATGTTCCTCCCAGGTGTCCGAAAAAACCACGATATCATCCAGATATACCGCTATCTTGGGAACCTCATTTAAAATGTGATTCATGAGTCTTTGGAAACTGGATGGCGAGTTTGAAAGACCGAACGGCAAAACTAGGGGAAGGTAAGTTTGGCCTAAGGTCGAGAAACAACAAATCTCTTGGGCCTTGGCTGACAAGCCAATCTGCCAGAATCCCTTGAGTAAATCAAGCTTACTAATGAATTTAGAAGCCCCAATCTTCTCTATGCACTCGTCTATCCTGGGTATTGGAAAGGAATCTTTCTTGATAATGTTATTGACTTTTCGAAAGTCAATGCAAAATCTCTGGCTACCATCACTCTTGGGTACCAGCACAACGGGCGAAGACCACTCGCTCATACCAGGGCGTATAAGGCCCATACGCAACATGGCGTCAATCTCCTTTTGAATGAGCGGAACCTGTCGAGGGTGTACTCGGTAAGGTGACTGCTTAACAGGCTTCGCTCCATCAACGTCTATGTCATGGACTACTTTCGTAGTCCGCCCAGGGCTGTCCTTAAAGACCTCAGGGAACTGGTCCAAAACAGCGAGCACACTGGAGCGCTGCTCCGCTGTCAAATGGTCCAGCTCCTCCTGCAAGGCGGCTCTCGCAGCCCCATTCTCCTGCCACGCCACTACTGAGGACGTCGACAAGGTACTGGCCACGGCCGTTTCCTCCTCCTCTTCCTCAACAGGTATGCAAGGACCTGAGAGACAAACGGGAGTGCCAGATAGGCCTCCCGAGGAAGAGTCGACAAAGCCCTTAAGCATGTTTACATGACATAAACGCTGCTGGCGACGACGACCTGGGGTAGACACCACATAGTTGGTATCACTCACCTTCTGGTGCACCTCGAACGGTCCCTGAAACTGGGCTTCAAAAGGATCCCCCTGATGCGGCAAGAGTACTAAGACTCTGTCGCCTGGAGAAAATTCCCGTTGCACTGCTCCCTTTCCCTTGTCAAACCAATGCTTAGCACGGGTTTGACTCTCAAGACAAACAAGACATAGGGAAGATTGTCATCCCAGTCAGTATCAAACTGAAGGGCAAACTTGTGCAGGATGCTTTTCAGAGTTTGGTGGCTACGCTCCACCACACCTTGAGTCTGGGGGTGGTAAGGACTGCTCACGGAGTGCTTAATTCCTAGAGACTTACAAAAATCATTAAAAATCCTACCACAAAAATAGCTAGCACCATCTGTCTGCACCTTACATGGGACTCCGAAAAAAGAAAAAACATTGTTAAATTTCTACTGATTGCCTCCGCTGTAATCCTTCTAAGAGGTACAGCGTTAACATACCTCGAGGCTGCGTCAACCATGGTGAGGAGATACTCATTACCTCTTTTGGTCTTCTTGAGAGGGCCAACGACGTCCACTTGGATGGTAGTGAAGGGTTCCGGCAGATGAGGAACCTTGACCAGCGGAACCGGTTTGATTTTCTGGTTCGGCTTCCCCATGCGTTGGCATATCAGACACTCCTTGCAATGCCTGGCCACCTCTGCCCGAATCCCTGGCCAGAAGTACAAACGGGTTAACTTCCCGAGCGTCTTCCTGACCCCCAAATGTCCGGCAAAACGTCCATCATGGGCCACCTCCAGCAGGGCCTGACGGTACTGGACCGGCACCACCAGTTGCTCCACTGAGGCCCACGCGGCATCCTCCTTCTGGAAAGTAGGCGGCAGCCACCTCCTAAACAGTACCCCCTCTTTAAGGAAGTACATGGTAGTCGGCGCGACATCCCTCTGCTGCGTCAGCGCCTGCTCCATCATGGTCGTCAAACTCTCGTCCTCCCTCTGCGCGGTGATCAAGGCCTCCCTTCCCTGGCGCACATTACCTGAGGACAAACAAGGACCGGCCGAAAGAGGCTCGGCAAACAGGGATGAAATATTGAGGTCCCCGACCTCGTTACCTTGGGTAGAACTCTGGGAAACTGGGGGTTCTGGAGTTTGGGCGGCGTTACTCATGCTGCGTGTCACAGCACAAAAAGGAAAAACTTGGGGCATATTGGCCTCCAGTTGTTCCAAATCTGCGGAGGCACTAGGCTCTTCCTGCAGGACCAGAGGAGGGGTTCCTCCCATTCTTTCCCCGGCCAAATCATTGCCTAAAATGATGTCCACCCCTTTTACGGGCAACTCAGGCAAAATCGCAACTGGAGCCTCACCCTTAAAACAGTCAGAATCTAAAAAGATCCTGACCAAAGGTGCCGAATTACGGCCCCCAATGGAAGACAAGATTACCCATTCTCCTGTCTTCCCTCCAGTAACCACCCCTGCCCTAAGTAAGGTCTGTAAAGCCCCCGAGTCTCGGAGAACATTCACGGGACGAGTTACCCCGCCACCGGTTACAGACCCCCTCGACACAAAAGCTTTATAGCCAGCGTCCGGCTGGATCGCCTTGTCTCCAGTAGTAGTGAAGTGTCCTCCCTCTCCTGGAGAAGGAAACACACAACCCACCGTCATTGTCTCCACTTCTGGGGACTTCTGCGTGGCCAACACTGCCTTCGCTTGCTCCTTAGGCTGGAGCCTGCGCCAGCAATAGTCTGCCTTGTGTCCCGCCTTCCCACAGAAGGAACACTTAAAAACTTCCCTCTGCCAACCTGGCGGCGCGGGCTTCGAAATACCCTTGCCTTGAGAGGGAGGGTCAAGGGAGCGCTGCTGCGTTCCCTTCCCTTTAATTTTGGAGAAGCTGTATCCCCCACCACCTGGCTTGGAACCAGACATGTAGCTTTCTCTCCTAGCTAGGGTAAAATTGTCGGCTATCGTGGCGGCCTCCTCCACCGTGGTGATGTTTCGCTGTGCCAGGTGTGACGCTACATCCCTATCCACGACCTGTACAAACGCCTCCACTAACATCAACTCCACCAGCTGGTCATAAGACACCACGTTCTGGGATCGACACCAACTCACGAAAGCCTCCCGTTTCGCCCTAGCCAACTCGAGATGACACTGCTCAGAGGTCCTTTTCAGAGCCCTAAACCTTTGTCTATAAGCTTCAGGCACCAGAGAGTAGACCTGAAGGACCTGCCTTTTTACCTGATCATAGGAACAAGCGTCCGTATCAGTAAGCGCCATATACGCTTTCAGTGCCTTACCCTTGAAGCTTTGCTGCAAGAGCAAGGTCCACTGATCTCTGGGCCATGAGAGACGAATGGCAAGCCTCTCAAAACTACTGAAGAAGGTGTCTACACTTCCTTCAGTAAACGTGGGTATAAGCCTAATGGCCTTCCCCAAATCAAACCTAGGAACACTGGAGCCGTTGTTCCCAGCTGCCCCTAACTCAGCTAAACGCACCTGAGTTTCGGCAAGCCTCAACTGCAGCTCCAGCCGCCTAATCTCTGGGTCAACCTGGTGCTCCCTGAGCCCCTCGTCCATCCTATCACCTTCAGTCTCTGAGTGGAGAGATTCACTCTCGACCCCAACCAAACTGATCTGTTGAAGCACCAAGCTAACAAGGTCTGCTTTCAACAGTTGGTAATAGTCTGTAGCCCCTAAATGGGTAGCGATTAACCGTAACTCAGGTACTGTTAATCCGCCTACCTCTTCGGGCGTTGGCTGGTTACCCACAAAACTCACCGCGTCTTCGTCAGTCACGATACGCATGATGCCGAAAGACCGCGATAAACACAAAAATAATGGCTTATGTAGTCACTCGTGATCCTGGCGAGGTCGCCACTGTCATGCCCCCACTCCAACAACAAACTTTTCCTTCTCCTCTCGTTCTTGACGTTACACTTTAAAGGCCAATTAATTTAAAATGAATGAGGAGGAAACTTAATTACCAGGTTCTAAGGGGGGTTTCAGAAATAAAGTTAAAAAAAAAACACAAGTAAACAAACTACACTAGATTTATTTACAAGTTAATAATTATATACACAACGGAAATTTAATTCAAAGAGATCTGTCTACCAGAAGGGTAGTTAATTACATTGAAAGTAATTAAGGAAACAAATACAAAAATACACAAGATCACGAGATTCTACAATAAACCACTACAACACAAACACAAAACAAATAAACGCCAAACACATAAACCAAACACAAACACAAACACAAACTTTAAAACACCAACTCAAAAACCCAACACAAAAACCAAACACAAAAACAAACACACACAAAGAAATAAATATAAAATAAACTAACTAACTAAACTAAATAATTGGAAACAAGGAAACGGGAACCAAGTCACTAGACTCGCTACCAAAATAATCCCTACTAAAAGAGATAAAAGAAACAGAGGTTGGATATTAAATGCGCTGAGCAGAAAATAAAACAATATCCACCTCCCCTACGTTACCCAAACCAATCCCTACCAAAAGGGAATAAATCAGAGAATGGGTATTAAATGCGCGAAGCAGAAAATGAAACAATACCCACCTCCCAACAGGTAACGAAAAAAAAACACAAGGTAGACAAGCCACACTAAACTCGCTCCCAGTCTCCAATTAAAACAAACACCTTCACATACCTACACCAACACCCTATCTCTACACTAACATACATGAATATATATATATCTATTACATACCGTTCTACGGACACCCACGCGGACCGACGCGGTGACCTCCGGCACAACCTGTCTCCTCTGCTCGGTGACCTGAATATACTGTCTGTCGGCGCTGGGTCACCCGGCCTTAAATAGGGGGACGCGACCCACGCCACGCTTAGCCATGCCCCGTGGCGTGAAATAAACCCTATACAAAAGAATCTACCCTATAACTTATCTAAAGC
>JAXIVD010005442.1:2500-5000 GCA_036785275.1 Cancer borealis
AACACACACACACACACACACACACACACACACACACACACACACACACACACACACACACACACACACACACACACACATACATACACACACACACACACACACACACACACACACACACACACACACACACACACACACACACACACACACACACACACACACACACACACACACACGAAGGTGAACTATGTCGCGCAGGAAAACACAAACACACGCCGCAACAACATAGTAGGGCGGCGGCGACGAAGACGACGAGGACGAGGACGGTAAGGGTGGGGAAGAGATAGCATCGAGCGAGAGGTAGTGGGAGGGCGATGAGGTAGGGGAAGAGAACACCCCCAGTCGACAAGGGGAAGGACATCCAGTCAACCAGAACAACACGCAACCCTTACACTCCTTCTCTCAGATACTGTACACCCAGCCACCCGCACACAGCTCACCCACAGCACCCCCAGCACACACATACACACATACACACATAGACCCCATCACCCCTTCCAACACCTTCACCGCCACCCCTCACCCAGCCTCCACTCCTGCGTAAAATTTAGTCAACCGTCCGGAAAATTATCCTTCGAGTAAACTAACTGACATTCTGACGCCCAGGACTTGGAATCCGTCCCGAGATAAGGATGGAGGCGAGTTTTCTCCGTGTTGTCAGCAGCCCCATCCCCGCGCGACTGACGGCACCTGGGTGGACATAAACACACGTGGCTGCAGGGGAAAAGCCTTAGAATGGCCCCTCAATAGCCTCGAGGCGGATAGAAAACCCGAAACAAGAGAACCTTTGGCGATCTAGGACCAAGGGATTAATGAGGAGGATAAAATAAGTGAAGCATACTACGAATTCATTACGGAAGAAATATGTGAAGGTCGACTGCCAGTTCTTGATTCTTTATGTTGGCTTAGAAAAAATTATTTCAACAAAAATATATGTGAAAATATGTGGGACGTCAAGATTGACAGTACGTAACAGCCTCCTTCCAAGAAAAAAAATTGGTTCGATAAGATCAAATGACAATCCCAGTTAAGTAGAAAAAATAATAGAAACAAAAAAATATTAGAAGTTAACCTTTCAATAAGGCGTCAAGAAAAGAAAACATACAAACAAAAACAACACCACCACAACTCTGGGGATGAAATAGCACAAGTTGTTGTAAAATGTCCCTAAAATGGATACGTTTCCACTGACATTCGACAAAAAATCAACAGATGTCCAGTAAAGCTGTCAGAAAATCACAGTTTTCAGACGTGGTGGTTATCGCCTCGCCAAGTCCCAGAGCGAGGCCGTGGCGGCGACCCCCGAGGCACACCGTCCCCTTCCTTAACCGATATGCAAATGACGTAATGTCGCTTGACACCTCAGCCGCGGCGGACGATCAAGTTGCCTCGATTTATGTGACTTTGTGGAACCTATCGGGCGGCGGGATCGACTGAGGATCGCCATTTACGAGCGAGCGACACCCGGCAACAGTCCGCTGTGTCTCATTCCGGCTACATTTGTCTGCCTCGTGTCCGCTGTCCTCATGGTTGCGTCGAGCGATTGGCTGTCTGATCTGTCTTGTTCGCATCACGCCCGCCTCTGATTGGGTGCCACGGAACTCACAGCTGATGGTCTGATTGGCTCTCCCTCTAGATGACATTGAAATTCATTATTTTATTTGGTGCTGGTGACCGTATGTGTATGTATGTCTATGCATGTGTGTGTGTGTGTGTGTGTGTGTGTGTGTGTGTGTGTGTGTGTGTGTGTGTGTGTGTGTGTGTGTGTGTATGTGTGTGTGTGTGTGTGTGTGTGTGTGTGTGTGTGTGTGTGTGCGCTGTGTGTGTGTTTGTGTGTGCATATGTGTATGTGTGATTAAGTTTAAGTTCGTGTGTGTGTGTATGTGTATGTGGTGTGGGCGTGTACATACGCACATACATACATGTTGTTTCTGTTCTCAATGACATACATCCACGTAAAAGTTTTCTCCTTTAAACATCTGAACATCGCGCAAACACTTTTATGATGCACGATGAGAGCTTAACTTGTTTTCCCCTCGCGCCCATTAAAGAGATGTTCTCCGGATGTGACCAGCGTTGAGGGTGGTCCCTCAGTGCACGGAGAAATGTTTGATAATCTCTGAGAGTCTTACCCGCGGCAGCTTTGTGGTAAAAATGCATAGAAGAAGCGAAGACCCGGGCAGTGACGTTCTTACCAGTTGGAGGAGAAAGAGAAAGAGGATTAAAGAAAAGTAAAAAAAAAAAAAAAAAAAGAGGAGCGGCTAGGTTCGGTTGAATAGTTAGATAATTGGATAGAAAATATATAAAAGATAGGGAGAGAGATTATACCCTGAAATTGTGAAGCCAAAATTACTAGTATTACAAGAACAGTTGCGTCAATCATGTGGGTGTCATTACCAGAACCTTCTCGCTACTGCACTTAAACTACAATTTGTGGTATTAAGTATTGTAAAGAAGTAAAGAATTTTCGATTATTGGTTTCACGTCTTAAATTTAA
>JAXIVD010005442.1:7500-12500 GCA_036785275.1 Cancer borealis
GTGTGTGTGTCAGTGGCAAAACTGTTAAATCAATTGTTACTTCGAAGACAACTTAATATTTCTTTTATGTAAATGTGTGAGTCGTAAGAAGGTTTTCGACACCAAGACAAAGGATGCAGCGATATATATTCATCTAGTCATGCAATCCCGTCTTTTTTAAATGATTAATATTGTCAAGAATGTAAATGAATTATTAATATCGGTGAGAATTGCACAACATTTAATTAACCCTTAAAGCTGTCTTATCGTTTTCTTTCATACTTTATACTTCATTAATTCAAAAAAAGATTGCAATAGGTGTCTGTAATAACGTTTAAATGAATAGTACTTAATAAAAAAAAAAAAAAAAAAAGAAGCAGCAGTCTTATAAAACAGGGAAATATCATACTTTAGTTTTGAACGTCTCATTTTACCCCGTCGAGGTTTCATTATTACAAGCAGTCATCCACAGGTGAAAGATAACACACCTTTACCGATCATCTTAAAGCGAGACTAATTAACTGACCGGAGGAGAAACAAGTATAAAAGTGCAATAATAAAAAAAAAAAACTCTGAGGTAGAAAAATATAAAGGCATGCTTGCTATAATAATAATCAAGATAGAAAACAACCCCCGACACGCCTCAAACCTTCGGGTGGAGATCAAATTTAACACCGAGGAAGGTTGAATAATTACCTTGTCACCGGGTGTAATTAGCCCCCTTATTTGCCTTCTTAATTACCGCTTCTAGTGTGGTAATGATTAAGTTGAGTCGTTAGCAGGCCCGCCCTCCGCCGCGCCCTTCACACTCACCCCAGCCGAGGCGAGAAACGAGATGTCTACCTGTGCCTCTGAAGGTGACGCTGGAGCCTCCTCACCCGGATCTAACACCTGCAGAGGGCGCCAAAGGGATGGTGAGTGCTCAAGGAACCGGCCGGGCGCTGATACCACGACTGCAGGAGGAATAACAACGAGACGGAGAAGTGAGAACTGTTGATGAATAGAATATAAACACAGATGATGCAAGACGGTGTAGAATGCGAGGAGAGAAAGATGTAAAGGAAGTTAAAAAATAATGATAAAATAATATAAAAGAGAAGGGGTCGAAGTAAGCGGCGTTAACTACAGGGAAGATTGAATTAAGAAACGGAGAGAGAACCTAATTAGAGGAAACAAAAACCACCGGCCGGGAATTAGGCAACGCACAATTCACATTCAAATTAAGGAACAAACCGGAACTGATGGGAATTTGGGCGTAAATGGATTCTGAGTACGTGGTCTTGGTAATATTATTTCTTTTTATTGTGCTCGTCGACGCTAAGAATGTATAAGCAGACTCAGAGAGAGAGAGAGAGAGAGAGAGAGAGAGAGAGAGAGAGAGAGAGAGAGAGAGAGAGAGAGAGAGAGAGAGAGAGAGAGAGAGACCCTGACCCGGCTCTCACCGCCTCCCCCCGCGGCTTTGCTCTTGTCGACTATTCTTCTTGTAAATTACTTGCCAGCCAGTGATCTTAATAGTCTGGCAGAGTTCCCGCCTCCTCCCTGACCCCCGTCCCCTTGCCATGCTTGTAAATCTTCGGGATAACAGAGCAGCATCAAGCAGTTAATTTGTAGAGATATATAGAGGTGTTCCAAGGTAAGGTAATGTCACTGGCCCTTAAGGCACGAGGCGGCGGAGCTGTGTCATGAAGCTACTGGAATTTATCGCCGTTGAAGCCAGTATTCAACAGAGGCTTAATTGATGTCACTGTAACTGAAGGGGTCTAAATGGAGGGTGTGATTAAGGGCTCGAGCTCAGATTTGAGACTCTTTTGTGTGCTAAAGGAGGAAGGAATGATTGGTGGGTCAATGAGAGAGAGAGAGAAAGAGAGAGAGAGAGAGAGAGAGAGAGAGAGAGAGAGAGAGAGAGAGAGAGAGAGAGAGAGAGAGAGAGAGAGAGAGAGAGAGAGAGAGAGAGAGAGAGAGAGAGAGAGAGAGAGAGAGAGAGAGAGAGAGAGAGAGAGAGAGAGAGAGAGAGAGAGAGAGAGAGAGAGAGGAGTTTTTTGCTAACTTGTTACCAAGGAATAGCATCCCTGACCCCCACCTCTTGTACGTACACAAGATAATACTACACATTTTACAAAGATTCCAGGTCTTTCCTCCTTACTTTGACGTTAAGTATTCGCACGTTTTTATTGCCTTTTACACTACTAGTTCAGTTTGTTACACCTCCGCGTTTTTTTGTCTCGTTTTACACTGGTAGTCTCAATTGTCTGAGGAAAAAGGAAGCAGGAATATAATCACTGCAACGCGAAAAAGTAAATGTCGAGGTTTTAAAAAGTTTTGTTGTAAGTATAAGTACTGTATTAACGTCTTATGTCGTTGAGCTAAATTCGTCCTCGTCACCATCTCCTTCAGGCTATACGAGTAGTACTTTGCTTCCCGATGACCTGATTCTCCCTCCTCGACCTCCACTATCTCTTACTACCACCTCTATTGAACATTCGGGGCCGCGTCTGATTAATCTATTTAATTGCTTACACTCACTATTAATTACCAAGCAAGGAAATCAGGAAGTCGACGCTGTGACGGGTCATGTGATAATATAAGACACCACCATCAGGGACCCGGGACTGCGCAGGATGTTGTTGTGGTGTCCTGCCGCTGCCTTCACTTAGCGAAGCGAGTCTTCAGTGTGCTAAATATCAATGGAAAAAGTGTTAACTCCAGGCGTGTGGAGGACTCGAGTGAGCAAACACTCTGCCCTCCTCCTCTGCTGGACGGACGCGGGTGGAGACTGAAGTGGGCCATGAATATATATTAGCTTGTTGGCTAAGCGCTGGAGAGGTAGACAAATGTTATGTCGAAATGTTTAACAAATATGGTGCCTATCTATTTCTTTGTCTTCTATTTCTATTTTGGATCGAATGGCAAGCGTTTGATTCTTATCCTCTCCTCCTCGCGCCCTCCACTGCTGCTACTGTCCTTTACTGCGGAGGTGGGGCGAACGGTGCCGCTGGTGGTGGTGGTGGTGATGATGATGGTGGTGATGGTGGTGGTGATGATGCTATTATCGAAGGTATTCAACACATACTGCCTTAAAAGTTCACCCGCGATCACATGTTGGCGATTCCTTTCTTCTTCTTCTTCTTTCTTCCCGTCTCGTGTACTCCATAAACGTTCCCTCGTTACGATCACTTTCTTGACGGGAAGTGTTTGTTTTGCATCTGTTATATTTATCCAAACTAATTTATGCCTCAATCCATCGTGGTCAGGAAACTCATAATAATAAGTGATTCCCTCTCGCTACCCTTAATGGCTCTCGTTTTTTTTCACTTCCATCTCTTGATACTTTTCGTTCTGTCGCCTTATTTGTTTCCAGTATTTATTCAGCTTCTGTGTTTTTTTCTCATCCGATATTTTCACTTGTTTCTTGAGCGACCTGATGGTGATGGTGGTGGTGGAAGTGGTGGTGGTGGTGGAAGTGGTGGTGGTGGTGGTGGTGGTGGTGTTGGGGTGAGGAGGTGGGGAGGTCCTTCACTGCTGCCTTCCTTCAGGGGGTTGGTGGGGCCCTTAAATGGTCTTCTCGCCGTGTTTGTCTTGACGTCAGGCGATGCAGATGTTGTGGCGGCTCGTAGATTATTCGTCCAAGTACGCGTTCACACTTTTCTTTACGTCTTCTTCTCCTTTTCCTTCATCATCATCATCATCATCATTATCATTATTATCATCGTAATGAATAAATAGCTACTTAGTTCAAATACCCTTCTTTTAAACTCTAATCTTATAATTAATTGGACTTAATACATCCATAGTCTATTATCTTTATACGTGGTGCAATTTCTTACTCCTCAAACCTGCATCTTAACCACTGTGACGCTTTATGTCTCGGCATTCTCACCATTGATAAAATAAAAACACGGTGCTCAGCTTGGTATCAGATTTCAGTGTTTCTTGGGAAGGACGTGATAATATTTACTTGTCCTCTTTTAATTGCTTAGGTTAACGAATGTTCAAAGGAAGGGGAATAAAAAGCAAGGAGTCTTTTATGTTTGCTCAAAAGATTTTCAAGTCGCGTCATCTGTACAGACTCAAAAGGATGAAAACTTCCTCACAAGTGTCTTAATTCTGAGAGGTGAGCGGCGGCGGCCTGGCATCCTGGTCTTCAGTTCTTCCTTAGTTGGTATTTTGCTATAAGAACCTTTGATCAAGTTGCTATCTCTATGTCTCTTCGGCATTGGTTTTAGTTGGCATTATGAGTCCCCGTCCTTGAAGCGTCTGAGGAGGGGACGAAAAATTGTTAACTAATATTTGCGTGTGTTCCCGTGGAGAGGCGCACGCAAATAGCTTTCATGCCGGACCAGGCCATCTGTTACCCTCTTGGAGTGTATACACACACACACACACACACACACACACACACACACACACACACACACACACACACACACACACACACACACACACACACACACACACACACACACACACACACACACACACACACACACACACACACACACACACACACACACACACACACACACACACACACACACACACACACACACACACACCTGCACACACACACACGACTACAGATGTTAAGATAGGTAGATTATGACAATTTAATTCATATTATCTACAATAAATCTGAATATGAAAGATAAAGCATCAGAAGTTTCACGTAAATCCATCTTATGTTCGCTTAGATTAGTAAATTTGCCAATTTTAGACAGAAGTGAACAGACAGATTGCTGCAAAACAAACGAGGAAAATATCTCGCAAATTCAGGTCCAAAATTAGTTATTCTAGTGAGCAAAATCCTGTTTTAGTTCCTGGGGTCACCTGATGATCTACTGACGTGTGTTTAAGTCATTACAAGTGTCAGATTTTGTCTCTCTTGCTTTCGTTGCTGTCTCTTAATACATGAGTCTTACATCTGATGTGTGTGTCTGTCTGTGTGTGTGTGTGTGTGTGTGTGTGTGTGTGTGTGTGTGTGTGTGTGTGTGTGTGTATGTGTATGTGTGTGTGTGTGTGTGTGT
>JAXIVD010005442.1:17500-20000 GCA_036785275.1 Cancer borealis
CCTTATTAAATTTCAATGCCTCTTAAGTCTTCGATCTCCTTATTACTTGGTATGTTTACGTAGTGCATAAAATTAATGAATAAATATTACCATTGAACTTGTCTAGTAATCGAAGCAATCTTTTGGTGCAAATGTAGTAGTGGTGGTCCGCTGGGCTCGATGGGAGATACGTTCACATGTTTGATATATTGTTATGCAAGATCACCCTGACGCTATCACCTCCCACTGAGTCCCTTCACGCCCACTCCTCCTCTTCCCTTCACACCACACCCACTTCCCTTTCCATTCCTCTTAGTTCTTCGTCTATAATGCTAAGTATACTCGTACAGTCAAGTACAACAAGCGTTTTCATGAATGTCAAATGTTTTGAACATATGTAGGAAATGCATGAATCCTTTGCTTTTTCCTCGTAGCAACAGCAACTATTTATTCTTATCCAAGATTTATATTTTAAGTTACTTGGATTTTCTTTCTGGTATTGACAGGGTTTTGAATTCTGCCCAAGATAAATATCAGTTCATTTGCATCTTCCTCTCGTCCGCCTTGAAGTAGTGTGCGGGCGGGTCACGGCGTGATGGGCCTCGCATAGTCGTGTCACTCGTGAGTTTGGGGAAGACAAAGACGGCAAGAAACAGTAGACATGATGGATCGCGATTCTCATGTAACTACTTTGAAAACATCGTGCAGAGTTGTGGGATACGATAGGCAGACGGCGTCTAGGTACGGTACATCATGAACACACACACACACACACACACACACACACACACACACACACACACACACACACACACACACACACACACACACACACACACACACACACACACACACACACACACACACACACACACACACACACACACCTTCCCGGACATCGCTAAGGCGGGTCGAGGCGAGGCAATCTCCAGCGGCCATTAGGCTGCTGCCGGACTCAGGAGGCAGCAGGCGGGCGTGAGGATGACCGTATTAATAAAACATGGTGGTCGGGCGGTGGCTGGTGAGGTGCGCGGGCGTCCGGACGGCGGCGACGGTGGAATGTGGAGTCTTTACGAGCAGTCGTCAATAGACACTTGATTATGAAACATGAGAGCCTGAGGAGCAGCAGAAGCAGCCACGACAAGTTGAGAAGAGAAGCGTCGTCCCTTGCGTTATTAGTTGGCTGCCGTGTCTGTCTCATCAAGTGAATCGCTCCGTCGCATTTCACACATTCCTCGCGCGACCTCCTCCCTGTCTTCCTCCAAAGTGCGTTGTTTTTCCTTTATTTTTTTGTTTTGTTTTATTGAGAGTTCGTGTTTTAATTCCTCGTTCAGATGCTTCCGTCATGTTTTGAGTCCACAAGTTTTTTTTTTCTCTCATTTTTTAGTGTAGATTCTGTTTGGATTATTAATTGTTTTCAACTACCAGGCGGACAGATGCTACTTCATCTCACACACTGTATATAATAGTTTTGAGTAGGAATAATGTCGTTGTCGTCGTCGTGGTCGTCATTCTCCTTCTCCTCCTTTTTATTTAGGCCTCGTAGGCTCCACAAGTCTCGTTACGGTGTTAAAACCAATATACCACCGACGCCTCGGCTCAGTACTTGCGGTCAGACATTCCCCGCGGCGAGGCAGGAGTAGAGAGCGGCCGTGCGTCCCCCTCTCCACCTCACACAAAGATGACCTGATCCCCTAGCGACGGAGGCCCACCAGGGGAGGCCACCACCATCACCATCAGTACCACCACAACCACCGTCACCACCGTCATCATCACATTTGCCTTTTATATCTAAAATTAATATCTGCAAGACGCTTGGACGTAGCAAGGAGAATCATTATCTCGTGGTAGAAATTTCCTTCCCAACAACAGTGTGATGAAGAACTATACGAAACTTTATTTAATATTGTAGGCAAGAAAAATGATATAATAAAGGCAGGTATATCACGCTCCACGATACACTTCATATTAATCATGTTAGAAATATGTAGTTTGCGTTTATTTTATGTTTCCTTCGTTTAATTAAGCAAGTTGTAAGACTGAGAATGAGACGGAGAGACAAAATCAGAAAATTTGTCGGGAGTGAATTGGGGTAACAAAAAGTCAATAGGTATGAGTAGAAAATTTGAGAGGCTTTCGTTGTGCAGTGCATTGGTAGTGCTTGCCAAAGATGCAGGTAGTTATGAAGAAAGTCGTCACCATGACTGACAATACTGTTTGCCTTTGGAGGTCATGACGGGCCGCTGACTCGGTCTCGTGTTCCTACACTAAAGGTAAACGTTTGCTTAGAAATATTTTCACCTTCTTTTGCATTTTGTATCAACATTATATTTATCTCATGACGATGCAGCTCAGTCAATCCACTTTTTTGGCTGCGGTGGTGGTGGTGGTGGTGGTGGTGGTGGTGGAGGTGGTGGTGGTGGTGGTGGGGATGGGAGGAGGAAGGTGGTGGCGAGGAGAGCATCACCTGCCTGTCTGGCCTTTGGTGTTTCGCCGATCACACCATCAGGGTGGAGTGTTT
>JAXIVD010005442.1:25000-27500 GCA_036785275.1 Cancer borealis
TAGTGTAGCTCTCGTCCCTGAAGATATACATAGCTACAGCAGACGAACGAATTATAATCGTAAACCTCATTCTTAGATGTGAAACGAATAGTAACACACACACACACACACACACACACACACACACACACACACACACACACACACACACACACACACACACACACACACACACACACACTTAAACACACACTTTGTACTACTTTTTAGCATCCTCTTTCATCAATCACCTTTCTCTTCCTGAATGTAAACGCGTGTGTACATCAATACTAAACACGCACACCCACTTGCTACCTCTCTTTCTCTCTTTTTTTTTCTCTCTCTCTCTTTATCTTTCTCTTTCTCTCTCTCTTCCTATCATTCTTCCTCCTCAGTATCTTCATTTCCTCGCTCACTACCGGTTGTGTGATGTGCTCCGTGTTTGATACCAATTATCTGGCGACTAAAAGGGATCAGCCGTTCATTATCGCTCCCCTGAAATATGTGACGTGGCAATTAAGCAGAGACAAGCTAATGACTCCGCGTCTTATTTTCTTTTCCTTTTTTTTCTTTGCCAGTCAGGTGATGAGGGGTAAGGTAGGGTGGTTGGGTGGATGGTTGGATGGGTGAGGGAGGGAGGGAGTGCTAATCAGTATTACCTAACCAGTGGCAGCTTCTCAGATTAGCAAAGCCACTAAGTACACCTTCTTCTTTTTTAATGGGGGAGCGAGAGGCTTAATTAAATAAGTTCGTCTGGAGATGTTATAGTCCATTTATTTGTGTCGGCGGCCGGTCTTGAAAATGAGGCTGAATGTGTGAATGTTGATGCTTTGGGTATTTGGACGCACCTCTCTCGGCGTTAGGAGGCGTTTACAAATTCCTCGCTGAGTCCTGGCACTGCTGGCCGCATCATCGTCCAATTACTGTTGCGCTCTAGGGTGGCTGGTGTCGGCTGCCTCGGGTCTCTGCTGCCGCCGTATTTATCATGTCTTGTGTACAGTCTGCGCGGGGATGCTGAAGGCGGCGTCCTTTGCAGCGGTGTGTGCGCAAACGAGCCCAGAGTTATGATGTGTAGTTATATGGACGCGGATATTTGAGTATGTGTTCTTTTTTACGAGCTAAGTCCCGTCTCGCATTGTAATTAGAGTCGGAAGATAAGAGAAAGAAGAAAAGAATTAAGGAAAAAAAGAAACATGGCGGCAAACAAAAGCCAGCTAGTGAGGAAGAACCTGTGAACTAATGTTTGTTTGTTACTGTGTAATATCTGATACAAGAGTCAGCGTCGCCGCCAAATGCTATTGTTAACTTTCTTTTTGCATTGTTCGTTTTAAAGGAGTCCGAGGCTGATGGCCGCAGCGAGACTTATAAAGAAGAGAAACAATTACTGCGCCGCGCCTCTAATGGTTCCAAGTCTCCGGGTTGGAAGAGAACCTTGGAGGGGGAGTGTGGGTGCGTCTTGCTTAGTGGTGTCGGAAGTCCTTGGGCGACGCAGCTTCTCCTTGTAAATGTGAGAGTTAATCAGGCGTTGGTCTGGGCACAGCGAGACTCAACGTGAGGGTGCTTACCAAGGCCTGCAGCTTCTGCTTATTTGGCTCCGCCGGAAGTCCGCTCGAGAAACAAAAACGTGTTTTTTTTTTCTATCCCTTCCTGAAGACCACTGGAGTCAGCCAGCTGCCTCCTTATCAGCTGAGGTTTCTCCACACATCTTCGTCAGCCTTCACGGCCATGATGAACGGCAATTGGTTGCATCGACGTTAGGGAGGCACTGATGAACCCACGGATTACCGATGACTGCAAGCGGTTTTTTTTTCCACGTCTCTCTTCCTTATCTCTCGGAACGTCGGCACGTCTTCATCGCGCCTGAGTGTCCGCGATAACCCTGAGTGAGGGATGATACCTGGGTGCTGAGGTGCTGATGTTGCTTGCACACCCACTGAAGGACACGCGTTGTTTTGTTTTAAATAGGAAGTCTGTCGCAAGCAGCCGAGCCATGTAAGGTTACGTTGGCGCCCGATAAGGAAGACCGAGCTAAGTAAGGTTAGAGGCGAAAAAGTAACCAGGTGAACTGGACGACCCATTGGTTTCCGATTATACTATCAGAAGAATTTGGGGCTTTGGTCTGATGGCCTTATGTGTGTTGGAGCCTCAAATGGGTGAGGGGATGGCCATAAGAAGGGAGAGGACGCCTCGCTGGGAGTCAGAGAGTGAGTGCATCATAGCTTGGTCTCACCACCGACTAGGTATTGTACTGCGGGAGGAGTTTTAATATTCTACGCTGCGTTCATGTGCTTTTTTTCATTATTTGAAGTTCTTGACATTATTATTATCTCCATCTGGACGTTACTTAGGCAATTGGACACACACACACACACACACACACACACACACACACACACACACACACACACACACACACACACACACACAACACACACACACATACACACACACATTGTTGCTGCCCCGGGATGAGTAGCATATCTTCATAGATGATAACTGTTGCTTAAATGCTTCCAAAGAT